>JADRCD010096955.1:0-11177 GCA_019843815.1 Montemys delectorum | reverse complement strand
GATCTTTGACAAAGGAGCTAAAACCATCTAGTGGAAAAAAGACAGCATTTTCAACAGATGGTGCTGGTTCAACTGGTAGAAAAATGCAAATCAATCCATTCCTGTCTCCTTGTACAAAGCTCAAGTCCAAGTGGATCAGGGACCTCCACATAAAACCAGATACACTGAAACTAATAGAAAAGAAAATGGGGAAGAACCTCAAGCAAATAGGCGCAGGGGATAATTTCCTGGAGAGAATATCAATAGCTTCTGCTATAAGATCAAGAATTGACAAATGGGACCTCATAAAGTTGCAAAGCTTCTGTAAGGCAAAAGACACTGTCAATAGGACAAAACGGCAACCAACAGATTGGGAAAAGATCTTTACCAACCCTATATCTGATAGAGGGCTAATATCCAATGTATACAAAGAACTCAAGAAGTTAGACTCCAGAGAACCAAATAACCCTACTAAAAATGGAGTACAGAGCTAAACAAAGAATTCTCCACTGATGAACACTGAATGGCTGAGAAGCACCTAAAGAAATGTTCAACATCCTTAGTCATCAGGGAAATGCAAATCAAAACAACTCTGCAATTCCACCTCACACCAGTCAGATTGGCTAGGATAAAAGACTCAGGTGACAGCAAATGCTGGAGAGGTTGTGGAGAAAGAGGAACACTACTTCACTGCAAACTGGTACAACCACTCTGGAAATCAGTGTGGCGGTTCCTCCGGAAATTGGATATAGTTCTACCAGAGGACCCAGCCATACCACTCCTGGGCATATACCCAAAAGATGCTCCAACATGTAATAAGGACACATGCTTCACCATGTTCATAGCAGCCTTATTTATAATAGCCAGAAACTGGAAACAACCCAGATGTCCCTCAACAGAGGAATGGATACAGAAATTGTGGTACATCTACACAATGGAGTACTACTCAGCTATTAAAAACAATGAATTTATGAAATTCTTAGGGAAATGGATGGATCTGGAGAGTATCATCCTGAGTGAGGTAACCCAATCACAAAAGAACACACATGGTATGCACTCTCTGATAAGTGGTTATTAGCCCAGAAGTTTGGAATACAGGAAGAACAACCCACAAATCCCAAGTAGAAGAAGGAAGACCAAAAGTTGGACATTTCATTCCTTCTTAAAAGGGGGAACCAAATATCCACAGAAGGAGTTACAGAGATTAACTATGGCACAGAAACTGAAGGAAGGACAAGCCAGCCTAAATACAGCTATCTCCTGAGAGGCTCTGACAATACCTGACTAATATAGATGTAGAGGCTCACAGCCATCCATTGAACTGAATACACGGTAACCAATGAAGGAGTTAAAGAAAGAACGTATGGAGCTGAAGGGTTTGCAGCCCCTTAGGACGAACAACAATATGAACTAACTAGTACCCTCAGAGCTCCCCGGGACTCAACCACCAACTAAGGACTATACATGGTGTGACTGATTGTTCTGGCAGCATGCGTATAGTGGAAGATTGCAAATTCGAGCATCAATAGGAGGAGAGGACCTCGGCCCTGTGAAGGTTCTGTGCCCCAGTGTAGGAGAATGCCGGGGCCAGTAAGTGGGAGAGGGTGGGGTGGCAGGCATGGGGAGGGGGCAGGCAGCAGGGGTTTGTTCTTATTGCTTTTGTTTGTTTGTTTGTTTGTTGGAGGGGAACCTGGGAAAGGAGAAATTTACATGTAAATAAAGAAAATACCTAATTAAAAAAAAAAAAAAGAAAAGTGAGCCTATGGGTTTTCAGTTGTCATCATTATTAGTTTTCCCTTAATGTGCATAGAAATGCCCACATCAAATTAGATACTAGCATGTCCATACCAACCACTTCTTCCTTTTCTACACGACTTATCCTAGGATGACGTAACAAAGTCAGGTGGAAAACAATCTTTTATTTGAATGAATGGAGGAAAATGGCTTTTCTCTGCTCGCTTATTGGAGAAAGATGTAGGTATTCTTTCCTCTCAAATGCAAGGAAAAACAAAAAAATCTCATCTTTCCACTCTGATTTTTTTCTTCTCTTTTCTTTTTTTCTTGGATATTTTCTTTATTTACATTTCAAATGTTTTCCCCTTTCCAGGTCTCCTCTTTGGAAACCCCCTAGCCCATTCCCCCTCCCCCTGCCTCTATGAGGGTGCTCCCCTACCCAGCCACCCACTCCCTGAAGTCTTCCCTCCATGAAGTGTGCACAGTAAAACTCCGTGCCTTCATCTTTGATTGTCCAACCTTGTTTTCAAGGATCTGTGGCTCATTTTACACCAGAATACAAAAGCACACCTTCAAAGCTGAATAGAATTTTCTGAAATCTTTCCACTATTTTTATTTAGTTACTGGATTAATATTATAAACCTTGGTTTGGGGCAGCATATAAAATGGTTGAAACTTTGACTTAGAAAAAAATTCAGACACTGAAATCATTTTTTGCATTCCATAAAAATAAAATGGCAAAGGCCTGTGGTCAAGTTTGACACCTAGTGTTACCAAGTGTGTCACTTGACACCAAGTGTGCTAGCTGGAGCCTATGCGATGGGAGAAAGCACTGATTCCTGCAACTTATTCTTTGGCCTCATGTGTACATCATGACATATAACCACCCTCTCCACATCTCACACATGCCCAATACATACATAATACATACATACATACATACATACATACATACATACATACATATGCACGTATATATATAGGTATGTACATACATATATACACACTCACATACATACATCGTAAAAATACTAAAATAAAATATTAAGAACCATTAATACTAACAAGATTATGGTCAAGTATCTCTAGTGAAGTCCCTGGACTTCCCATTTCTTAGTAAATCCAAGAAATCAACTAGTTCCTGATTAATGTACTCTCTTCAAGACTAAATAGAGCTACATACAGGATTATTACAGAAACATGTAGAAAAAGAAACACATCTTTTTCTTTAAAAAATAAAAGTCTGTAACTGCATTGTTTTGCTTTTTGTTTGACTCCCACTTGGGAAATTAAAATAAGATCCACAGAATCAGAAAACCAAAATAGTTGTTGTGAATTAGAGGGAGCTCATTAGGCTGCCTGAAAACGCTCTCTCAGAGTAATTCCAGAGCCCACAGCTGAGGTCAGATTTCTTTATTAGGAACAAAGCATTTTAGAGTCAGAAGACGCCTTCAATCTCTACAACCTTAATGGATTTTGAGCTAATTTTAGAATAGGTCATGACTAGGGCACATATTGATTCCTAGGAGTGACAGTTTGTGTTTCTCAATGAGTATGTATTTCCAATTTTCAGTTTTCCTATGACTCCAGTTAAATTTATAGCTGTTTGAGGTAATGCTTAGCTGGAGAAAAAGGCAAGATTAAAATAACAACAATCATTTACCTTTAATACAATCAATATGAAAGGCATTGGTTCTGTAGGAAATAAACTTGAAATTGAGTCCTTAAACTGCCAGTTACCACCTGTATGAAAATGGAAAATGAATCAGATCTGTTCATCTGCGAATTGGACCCATACCTAATCTACTAGATGAAAACACAGTCCAAGTATAATTTATAGGTTTTAGAAGCGTGCATAGATATTATTGCCCAGTTCTCTGCATCAGATACAATAAACACGCAATGATCAAAAAGCAGCAATAAGATTCTGTTTTTACAATGACCCACCAACATACCCACAGGCCAGTCTAATAGAGGAAATTCAATCTCAGCTCCCTCCTCTCTGGTGTGCTGAGTTGGAAACCAAGATTATCTGTCACAAATGGTTATGCTGTCAAACAGTCTTCTAACCATTTGTTTTGTAGTCATAGACTGGTGCTACTCTCAACCCTGGTTAGGGGAGCTTGATTTTGCATAGGGTGACACTCAATACAGAAATGTATATGGTTGAAACTTTGCGAATGAGTTACTGAGCTCTAAGCTCTGAAAGGGACATAGAAATTAAGCTTCCCACTTCTAAGACTCAGGGAACATTACAGAAGGTATGGGAAGAATGTAAGGGCTGGAGGATGGGAAAGAGATGCTGTCTTCTGAACATGACATGGTCTTGGTCCTCATGAATTCACAGTATTTGTGGTTAGCAGCAAAGGATCAAATAATTCAAATTTCTAGCATGGATTAAGATCTTTAGGCCCACCTTTTGCTGAGGAGGTACTAGCAGCTGATAGCTGGTAAGGGAGGAAAAATTATTCCTCTTAAAGGAGTTCTCATGCTTCAATGGATGGCCCCACATTCATGAACACATGGGCCACTTGAACAGGATTTAGTAGGGTAACCAAAAACAAAAATCAACCAACCAACCAACCAAACAAAAAACTAATTCACAGATCACCTGAAGCTCAAGAAGAAGAAAGACCAAAGTGCAGATGCTTCAGTGCTTCTTAGAAAGGGAAACAAAATACAAGTGGAAATACTAAGACAAACTATGGAGCAGAGACTGAAGGTAAGGCCATCCAGAGACTGCCCTACCTGGGCATCTTTCCCATAAACAGTCACCAAACCCAGACACTATTATGGATGCCAAGAAGTGCATACTGACAGGAGCCTGATATAGCTGTCTCCTGAGAGGCTCTCCTAGAGCCTGACAAATACAGAGGCAGATGCTTGCAGCCAACTATTGAACTGAGGAAGGGTCCCAAATGGTGGAGTTAGAGAAAGAACTGAAGGAGTTGAGGGGTTTGCAACCCATAGGAAGAACAACAATATCAACCAACCAGACCCCTCAGTGCTCCCAGGAACTAAACCACCAACCATGGAGGGACCCATGGCTTCAACTGCATATGTAGCAGAGAATGGCCTTGTCAGACATCAATGGAAGGAAAGGCCCTTGGTCCCCGTAAAGGCTTGATGCCCCAGTGTAGGGGAATTTGAGGAGGGGATGTGGGAGTGGGTGGGTGACTGAATGGGGTAACACACATAAAAGTGGGGGCTGGGGGGAATGGGATAGGGGACTTCTGGGGGAAGGGAGCTGGGAAGGGGAATTACATTTGAAATGTAAATAAATAAAATATCCATATTAAAATTTAAACAAACAAACAAACAAATAAAAAAGACAGACAAAATTGATATGGAAGTGTGATGGCACATTAAGGGAGGGGTATAGGAGGGAAATAGGAAGTAGTTGTGATCATATTTCTTTGTATATGTGTATGAAATACAAAAAATAAATAGTTTTAAGTACTCAAAAGGAGATAAGCGGGGGGAGAGAAGATATGCTATGCTTCCCAGTCAACATTGTCTAGTTGCTCCAGATCACACACTGGCAGGATGTAGCCCTGTAGCATTGCCTTGGGATTGCCTTTGGATGTGGATCCCTGCACACCCAATTTCAAGCTCGTTGCCTTACCTCACCATCTTTCAGTTTCATCCATTCAACAAATGTGTTGCCTGCTACACATAAGAAACAGGCAAAGCACTGAGCAAGGAGAAGTGGCTAAGCAGTGGGATCATCTGTGTAGACACAGAAGTCGGGGGAGAAAATAGGCTAAGTAGACAGAATTTCTAACTCAAGCAAGGAAGAGCCTTTTACCTTTAGGCTGATAAAAATCCGTTAGAAGATTTAAACAAATAAAATGATACTATCACACTTTTAGACAATAATGGAAAATATTATTGAACAGGAGAGCTGGAAAAGTTGCTACGGTTGAGTGTGTCTTGGTTGTCTATGGTTGAGAGCTTGATTTCTCTACGTGGTAGTTGGGGAGATGGTGCCTCAGCAAAGGTGTTTGGATCAGGAGCTGGAGCAAGTTGTCTTTCCTTTGTGTATGAAAATTCAATGGGCAAGGCTATGTTCAAATGAAGTCGTACTTAGGAAGCTGATTTTGCTTCATTCGGTATGTTACCCTTTCTCCACATTTAAAAAGATCAGTGGTGTTTTTATTTATTTTTATTTTACTTTATACATATGAGTATTTTGTCTTCATGTGTGTCTGTGTACCACATGTACGCCTGGTGCCTTTGAAGGCAACAAGAGAATGTCATATCCCTTAGAGCTGTGAGTTTGGGGTGGTTGTGACTTGCCACATGAATACTGGGAATCAAACCCGGGTCATTTGAAAGAGCATTATGTGATCTTAACCATGAAGCCATCTCTCCAGCCCCTTGTGCTACTTCTTAAAATTCAGAAAAATTGCAGGTCTTCTAAATCACAAAGATAACCCTTTAAAACTAGTAGGAAACCATCATATATGACCATATCTTACCCTGTCCCACACTAAATACAGTCTAGATACTTTTCCTATATGAGAAAAATGCCCAGAAGTAAAATACTATAAACTTAAGAATAAAAATAAAGGCTAGGCAGTGGTGGTGCATGCCTTTAATGTCAGCACTTGGGAGGCAGAGACAGGCAGATTTCTGAGTTCGAGGTCAGTATGATCTACAGAGTGAGTTCCAGGGCAGCCAAGGCTATGCAGAGAAACCCTGTCTCAAAAAACAACAACAAAAAAAAGAATAAAAATAAAATATACTGTCATGAGTAAAAACTAAATTAAAATTAAATTATTCTTTCTGGCTAGCAGTTTGGTTCAATCTAAATTGTTATCCACCCCCTGAAACCCTATCATCTCATCTTCTTACCCAGAAAACACTTCTCAGGACACTGTTTCTGTGATTAAAATATGTATCGGAATTATTTTCAGGATAAGTTTCCATGTTTTCAGCATGGAGCCTACGTGATTCACCATTCACCACCTACCTGCTGGGCAGCATCATCTCAAGACATACCCTAGAATATGAGGCATACCCAATTATTAAAAATACTATGGCTTTGCATGGAATGTTTGATAGTCTATAAATATCTCTTCTCCACAGACAACCCTGTGGCCATTAAGCAAGCTTGTGTTAGTATAGAAAGACATAAAGGATAACAAACTGAACATTGTAGAAGTGACTTCAGTTACAGATAATAATGTAATGCCAACTATTTCATGAGCCAAATACAACAAAAGAGATACAATAAATTGATGAAATTCTTTTTAGCTTTTAATTTCTTTTTGAACTACTTTCACAGGCATACAAAGTAATGAGTTTCATCCTAGTATCTTCATACTAATCAGATTCTTAAACTTTTATTTATCGAGCCTCAACAGCATTCTTGGTCTCTGGGTGGGAGAGTCTTCAAGGAACAGATGAATATTAATCAGGGGTACAGTCATTTGTTTGCTTCCAAATATAAAATGAAAGAAAAATTTCATCCTAGAATTCCCAGTGTTTGGGGGCAGTCACAAGGAATGACTTACACCTTCAGATACATCACTTTGTTTAGGTCTCAAGTCTATATCAATGTAGAAACTTACCAAACACCAAAAACCTTCCCATCAAAAGTTCACAGTACAGAAAAGAAGCATCAAAATTCACTCACAGGTATTCACATCCTAACAGACAGGAAGGCAGAGGTGGTCAGTATTTTAGTAATCAGGGGGAAACACTATTACCATGAAGATGTGGTGCCAAGTGTGTGGGTCTGGGAAGTGGACAGTTGAGAAGCCCATGTCCCAGAGTGACGTATCACATTGCCAAGCTGGAGGAGAAAGTTGGCATCAAGAATATAATTTTACCAACTAACGCTAACTGGTGCTCTCAGTTCTGTGTATTCAACCTTGAAAGTCTCTTTGAGTTAAGCTGTAGGAAGATGAAAGGAAGGACATCTATGTAGGAGCACTCACCCAGACAATAAAAGACAATAAAATGGGTACCAAGAAATGAGTGGGCTAACCAAAGAAATTATTAGTTGGCTAAAGCTAAAGTCCTTCTTTGTTGTTGATGATGATAACAAAATACTTTGCAAATATTAACTGGGCCTGACACCCTAAGTATTTATTGGGCCACTCATGGAACCTAGAAAATCTGGGGCAGTAAGGTAAAGCGTCTGAGATCTCAATAATTTTTTTTTTACAATAAATAGGTTTTTGACAATAAAATACTAACTATAAGGATGAATCCTTAAGCAAATGGAGAATTTTCTAGAAGCATTGGATGAGAGTCTACTGCACATGAGAAATGAATATGGATATTAGAAATGTAGCAACTGACACAAATCTATATTGCATTATAATTCAAGTAACTAGATGGAAAGCAAATACTCATACATGAGGGGAAACTAAAGAGATGTATCTCAAGGTTATTTTTGTCATTGTGCAAACATCAGCATACACACACACATAAAGCATCCTGCTGGCAATACTATTCTAGAATAAACATCTTTCCTTTGTAAACAAGAGTATATTTAAAAATAGTGATTAAAACAAATGGTGCTGGTTCAACTGGCAGTCAGTATGTAGAAGACTACTCAGCTATTAAAAACAATGTCTTCATGAAATTCACAGGCAAATGGATGGAACTAGAAAATATCATCCTGAGTGAGATAATCCAGACACAAAAGAACACACATGGTATGTATTCACTGACAAGTGGATATTAGCCCAAAAGCTCGGAATACCCAAGATACAATTCACAGACCACATGAAGCTCAAGAAGAAGAAAGACCAAAGTGTGAATGCTTCAGTGCTTCTTAGAAAGAGGAACAAAACACTCATGGGAGGAAATATGGAAACAAAGTGTGGAGCAGAGACTGCAGGAAAAGCCATCCAGAGACTGGCCCACCTGGGTATCTATCCCATATACAGTAACCAAACCCAGACACTATTGTGGATGCCAAGAAGTGCATGCTGACAGGATCCTGGTATAGCTGTCTTCTGAGAGGCTCTGCTAGATCCTGACAAATAGAGAGGCAGATTCTTGCAGCCAACCACTGGACTGAGCACAGGGTCCCCAATGGAGGATTTAGAGAAAGGACTGAGTAGCTGAAAGGGGTTGCCACCCCATAGGAAGAAAAACAGTATCAACCAACCAGATCAGCCAGTGCTCCTAGAGACTAAACCACAAACCAAAGAGTACACATGAAGGGACCCATAACTCCAGCCGCATATGTAGCAGAGGATGGCCTTGGTGAGCCTGCTAAGACTTGATGCCTCAGTGTAGGGGAATGCCAGGGCAGGGAGGCAGGAGTGCATGGGTGGGTAGGGGAGCACCCTCATAGAAGGAGAGGGGAAATGGGATAGGGGTTAAGGGGAGGGGTGGAAACCGGAAAAGGGGATAATATTTGTAATGTAAATAAATAAAATATCTAATAAAATATTGGCCTTATTAAATTAATACACTCCAAAATCATTTTCTTATCTTTCCTGTATAGCCTAATAACAGATATTTATTCTCAAGTATTATTTTTTATATGGCTGGCTTTGCAGTAAGACAGGAGTAGCATCACCACAAATATAAGAGGAAAGTGCTAAGATATTACCATAGTTCTGACAGCTGTAAGGTCTCATGAAGATGGCGATTTTTAGCTTCATTATAATTGTATAGGATTCAGTCTCTTACTGACTTAACAACATGTGTCAATAATGGTATAGATAAAGAAGTTGTAGAAATCCAAGCATGAGCTGGTTGTGGATTTACTCAGAGTGGTAACACTGAAAGGGATAGAAGTACTTAGGTTCTGAGTTTGTGATGAGAGGTGAGATAATAGAATTACCTCATACATCATGTGTAGAGCATAAGAGAAATCCAGGTGTTCCTGATGATTTCAATTGTCTTTGGCCAGTGTTTTATGCTGGCAGTGTCCATTTATCTGAGAGAAGAAAGATATTTGGGGGAAGACTTTGGGATGAAGATCATGAGTATAATCCATGTGTTACAGGTGGTCTATCAAAATTCAGGAAACAAACAAAAGCAAAATCACGTAAATATTTTTGAATTACATGAACTTGGCAAGCAATAGCAGTAGCTTTGAAGATAGGCAGTTTGTGGGATGTCTGAGTACTTATAGACAGAAGACATGAGAAGTGAAAGACAGGAACCTGGAGGCTCCCCATGGTTTGGGAGTCTGGATCATGAAGAGAAAGGTGTGAGAAGGGTCAGAGAAAGGAGTTAACATGAGAGGAAACCCTAAGCTGTAGGTCAAGGAAAGGAAACATGTCCAAAAGCTTGGGAAGAGAATATCAAGGATGTAAACAAGAATCAAGCATGAATGAATCAATAGATAAAAGTCATTGTATTTAAGATCTGAAGGTCACTCCTGACCTTGATGGAAAAGTTTTGCTAAGTAGTGAGGACAAAAACTTGAGGGAGTGACTTAAAGAGAAAATGGGGAGAACCTGGAACAGTGATGGCTGAAAACTCTTTCTGAGTATTTTAAAAACTGGTAAGGCTAGTAGAAGAGGATATCTGCTTATAAGAGTGATAAGAATGTGTTCAAGGATGACAGAAATCATCTGACATAGCAATCGATGACTAATGAGACTGTTAGAATTACAGGTGACACAGTGCCTCTTCTGTGCTCTAAGCCTTCCACATAGCCTTCTTTCCTTTAGGCATTAGAGTGTGTTTCTAGTTATATGTTTTATTGTATTTATTATGAGACATTGTCTATGTGTGTTACTAGAAAAACCTGTGTGTCTTCTCTTTTGTGAAATGGAAAATATTTTTTAATCCTTAATTTTTCACAGTTGTCTCTTATATTTTCAAGTTACACTTTCTACTCAAAGTAGGTCTTACTTAGTAAAATAAGTGCAGAGTCAGAAGATGGACACGTGGCATCTTGATACTAAAACTCTCTTCAAGGTTAAACATTATTATTATAGTCCCTATTTATAAATCAGACATTGAAGCCTAAAGAAATAAATGACTTGCCGAGGGTAGGTGAATCAGTTCCTGGAGAACATGCAGCTCCCAGTTCTGAATATGATGTTCTTTTCAGTGCCCTCAAAGCATAATTAATAGGCCGACATTGGCCCCTATGTCTACAAAGAAAATTACAAGCAGACCTTCATTAGTGGGCCTTCAGGCTACTTAATTTACTTTCAAGTCAGGAGAGTTCTTTTTAACCCAGAGTTTGGTTGCAAACATTTCCTCCAATTCTAAAGGTTATTGTTCCATTTTGATGTTGGTTTCCTTTGTAGTGCAGAACTTTCTAACTTTATAAAATCCTTTTTGTTTCACTATCCTTTGTCTCCAGCTTTTGTGAGGACTCACTTATGGAGAGTTCTTCTCGTCCCAATGCTCCAGACTCTTGCCATTTCTTTTCTTCTACTACTTTTATGGTTTCAGGTCACAGATTTAAGCTTTGATCCACTTGAGGTTGATTTTTCTAAATAATGTGGGATAGTAGACTCCTTTCCTTCTTC
>JADRCD010096954.1:0-40148 GCA_019843815.1 Montemys delectorum | reverse complement strand
CCCCCCCCCCCCATGGTCAATCTTTTACTTCTTTATTACATTCTTGTGCTGTGTTTTTGAGTGCATGAGCATGGAGGTCAAAGGACAACCTGAGAGAGTTAATTCTCTCCTCTACCCTGTGGGTCCTTGGGATCAAGTCTGTACCCACCAAGCCATCTGGTGGGCGCCATCTCTGTGGCTAATCTAGGCAGGCAGAAGTGGAAATGGTGACTGTCATTATCCCTCCTTCCCTCCTTGTGGTAGACATGGCTTCCTGGATGGAGGTCCCCTTTTACTTCAAATATTTCAGCACATAGTGTGGGCACCCTTGTGGTTCAAGTTGGTTATTCACTTTATCAGTGAACATGAAGACATTTCATTTTTTAAAAAAGATTTATTTATTTTATATATATGAGTACACCATCACTGTCTTCAGACACACGAGAAGAGAGGGTGTCAGATTCCTTTACAAATAGTTGTGATCTACTTACTATGTGGCTGCTGGGACTTGAACGTGTGCGTGCGTGTGCATGTGTGTGTCAGAGGACTTTAGGTGCGCCATTCTTCAGGACACCATCCAGCTTTGTGTCTGAGACAGGCTCTCACTGCTCTGGAGCTCATCAAGAGGGCTAGGCTGGCTTGTCAGGGAGTCTTAGGGACCTAGCAGTGGGTGACAAGGGCGTGCCACTGTGCCCAGCAGGGAGCCTCAGGGACCTGGCTGTGGGTAGCAAGGGTGTGTCATGTATGCCCAGCTGCATATGTAGATTCTGAGGATCCGGTCATCATGCTTTCAAAACAAGCTCCTTAGGACTGAACCTTCCCCTGTCCCATTCAGAGTTCATCCCCTTACTGCTGGTGCTTACCCTAGGTAAGCCTTCACCAGCTGAGCACGTCTCTGCCTCTTGGGATTTTGTTGTTGTTTGTTTGTTTAGTTCTCTGTTTTAGTATTTCCATCTGTCTTCTTCTCAGTTGAAGACATAGAAGCTATGCTTTGTCCTGTGAGAGAGCTTGGTACGGGAGTGCCCGAGCTTCCTTGGCTATCAGCTTTCTCTTGTGATAAAGGCTGGACCTGGAAAAAAAAATATGCACACCCTGAAATCCAGTGTTAGAGCGTGTGGAGGGTGGAACGTCAGGTTAAGGAGGTTCAGCCCATAACATCTATGCAAATATCCCCTTTAAAAAAAACACAAAAAATTTGCAATACTCTTTCCTAGTCATTTTACACAGAGAACACTGAGTATATTGTTGAGTTTTTTCAAAACTCGGAGATAGAAAGTCTTTAAAGAAATTAAAGATTGGTTATTTCTCACACATGCACTCTCTTCTCTGAACACCCTGGGGAGGTGCTCTGTAAGTGGGGATATGTTCAGGGAGACTCCCAATCACTTCTCTTACTCCTCCTCCTCCTCCTCTTCCTCCTCCTCCTTTTAAAGATTTATTTATTACTATATGTACGTACACTGTAGCTGTCTTCAGACACACCAGAAGAGGGTGTCAGATCTCATTACAGATGGTTGTGAGCCACCATGTGGTTGCTGGGATTTGAACTCAGGACCTGCAGAAGAGCAGTCGGTGCTCTTAGCCGCTGAGCCATCTCTCTAGCCATCCCCATCACTGCTTGCTGTGTGCATTCGTTTTACACCATTATTAGGAGCGAGGCTCTAAACCTAACTGCTCTTTTGGGGTGACATTCCAGGTACTTTCACATGATTTGAGTTGCCTCTGATGAGGGGAGAGGTTTCTTGTGAGACAGGTGTCTCTCTTGTGATGGAAACCTCAGAGCTCTGTTCTTTCATTTTCTGATGCCCAGCCCCAGGCGTTTGCTTGCTACCCTCCTGAGGATAGCCACCTGAGGAGATTCAGCTTGAAAAGAAAGAGCCTGGTGCCAAGTGAGCCGAGTGAGCCGCGCTTCCCCATAGTCTATAAAATCTATCAGGGGGCTGGAGAGACAGCTTAGCGGTTAAGAGCACTATCTGCTCTTCCAGAGGTCCTGGGTTCAATTCCCAGCAACCACACGGTGGCTCATAACCATCTGTAATGAGATCTGACGCCCTCTTCTGGTGTGTCTGAAGTTACAATGTTCTCCTAATACATAAATAAATCTTTAAAAAGGAAGAGCCATGTTGACAGAGCCCTGAAAGCAACATGATTTGGGCATGTAGGTCAATAAAGCAATAGTCCTTGCAAGCTACTGGGTAAAGTCTTGCTCTTGTGGCCTGTCCACGTCTACACACCTGCAAGCACAGGAGTCCAGCTTGCAGCTGAGCACGTGCCGGCCGGCCTTCCTGTGTGCGTTAGCATTGCCAACTGGACCGAATCTAGAGTCTCCTAGGAGATGAGCCTCTGAGCATGCCTGTGGGGTTACTATGAAGAGGTAGGGTGGGGAGACACAGGATGGCACAGTCTCTGGCTGTGACCCTGGGCTGTGTAAAATGGAGAGAGCTGCATTAGAAGTGTCAGCAGTGACAGGGTGTATTCACGTCCAGTTCTCAGGAAGTGTCTCCAAATCCTCCTCCTCGCTCAACTGAATTCTACCTGGGCACCACTAGAGGGAAGAAAAGGGAGGACAGGAATGAGGGGATGGCCAGCAGGTGAGTGTCCAAGACTGGACCATCTGTGCCCAGGGCTGGACCCATCTGTGCCCAAGGCTGGACCCAGGACACATACAGGTTCTGGTCTCCAGCAGCATGCCCACCTGTCAAGAACCTGGTTAGGGACTTTCTCTTAAAGTGAAAGGTCCAGTTGCCTGCCCATGGACTGGTTCCCATCAAGAGCTTTTGTCATGGAGACCAGGCCTGTGGGTGTAAACAGGTAATGACTCAGGCCCCTTGGCACCCTGCCTCGAGGCAGATTTTAAAGTTTAGGAAAACAGCCTTCCCAGCTCAGAGCCAGGACAAGCTAGAATACCTTCCCACACACCCCCAGCTCTCTCCTTGATCTGTTCTGCTTCCCTTCCCAGATGACTACTTTCCAGTGGTGACCCTTAGGGTCAAAGGCCTAAGTTACTGAGTATCTGTTTACCTGTTAGTTACCTCAGGCCTATGGTCCTTCCATTGAGTACTTGGGAGGGGGCAGGGGATGGCCCAGCCTGCCCTGTGCAAAAGGACTGGACCCCATATCCTCAGCAGAGCGCTGGAGGTAGGGCTCTAGTGGTGGTGGTAGGGGGTTTGTGTAGGGGGGGCGGGGGGGATGCTGCTGCCTGGGCAGTAGGGGTAATGGAATAAGCTGATCCTAAAATCCCCAAACAAAGTGTTTATCCCAAAGTTAGGGTGTGGTCAGGTAGCCAGCCAGTTTGTACAGAGGGAGTAGGGCAGGGGAGCTGGTAGAGAGGCAGTGAGCCTTCTGGGTCTGCGGTCTCCCTGCAGGTTGATCACTGCCATGCATTTAGGTTGGGAGTCGGAATTACTCTTTTCCCAGTAGTTGCTAGGCTCTGTGTCCTCAGTGGCCAACCCCTGCCTCTGCCCTTCTTTGGCCTCCTCCTACCAAGCCAGTCAGTCCTCTTTCCTGCTTTCCTCTCGTGGACCCATCAGAGCACCCACTTCCCATGATCGGATCAGAGCAAGCCCTATGCTGGGAACAGGAGGACTGCAGGGAAAGCGTCGGCCTCACAGGGCAAGAATAAGACCAGCACCACAAATTCTGAGCCAAATCTGAAGCAAGTTTTATTAACTAACTGGGCAGGTCTGTCCCGAGGAGTCCTAGCGTATGCACCCAGTTTACATTAGTGTTAGGAACTTATAAAGGCAAACTCACAAAGCTGAGTACTTCCCACCTGTGTCCAATCAGGGGCAAGCATACATCCCGATGAGCTTACACACCTAGATGTGATCAAACACGCATCCTCTACAACTGGTGCAACCATGCTTGTTTACTTACGAACGTGAAAACGTGTGGCTTTTCTCCCATGAACAGCCCCCAGCATTCCAGGGAACAAGTGGGAGTCACAGGTTAGAGCAGAGGTTCTCAACCTTCCTAAGGCTGTACAACGCGAGTCTTCATGTTGTGCTGACACCCCAGCCATAATATTTTTTTTTCTTAAGATTTACTTATTATTATACATAAGCACACTGTAGCTGTCTTCAGACACACCAGAAGAGGGTGTCAGATCTCATTATGGATGGTTGTGAGCCATCATGTGGTTGCTGGGATTTGAACTCAGGACCTTCGGAAGTGCAGTCAGTGCTCTTACACGCTGAGCCATCTCAACAGCCCCATAAGATTATTTTTATTGCTACTTCATAACTATAATTTTGCTACTGTGATGAATCATAATGTAAATCTCTGTGTTTTCCCAATGTTCTTAGCCAACCACTGTGAAAGGGTCATTCAGCAACCCCCGCAGGGGGGTCACAACCCACAGGTTGAGAACCATTTGGTTAGTGACATTTATTTTATAGATCTCTTAAGAACAGTGATTTAAACCTAAAACATAAAATTTGCTGTCACAAAAGAGGGATCTTTCAAGGGAGGACCCACCATCCCTCACCTCCACAGACACTGGGCTGTTCCAAGGGCATTCTCCTGAGCGGCATGGCCAGGCCCTGCTCTCTTGAGAGCCAGTGTGAATGGCTTCCTAAGAAGCCACTTTTGCTGAAGCGTGTTGACTCCTCTCCTGGACCCACAGCTGACTAGATGAAGGAGAAGAGCCTGACCTGTGCCTTCTCTTTTGTCTGCCCTTGGCTTGAAGGTGCAGGGATTAGGTGGTGTTTCTCACCTTGGAGTCTGGGAACAGCCCCTCACAAGACAAGGGAGGGGCAAGTTACACCTGAGGCTGTGCCAAACCCATATCCCCTCCAGCTTCCAGGACTTCTTCCGACCTGCAGGCCCAAAACTAAGGAGGGTCAATGAGGCCACTCCTACCTGTCCCAGGCTTCCTTCTCCGTAAGCTCATGCTAATACTCTGAAGATGGACTTGGGGATCACTGGACCTCTTTATCTGTTCTTTGCAGTGTGGATGTGTTGAATAATCTGCTTTTCATCACCCCATGTGTCTTAGTTAGAGTTTCATTGCTGTGAACAGACACCATAACCACAGCAACTCTTATAAAGGACAACATTTAATTGGGGCTGGCTTATAGGTTCAGAAGTTCAGTCCATTATCATCAAGGTGGGAGTATGGCAGAGTCCAGGCAGGCATGGCACAGGCAGACCTGAGAGTTCTACATCTATATTTGAAGGCTGCTAGTGGAAGACTGACTTCCAGGCAGCTAGGATGTGGATCTTAAAGCCCAGGCCGACAGTGACACACCTCCTCCAACAGGGCCACACCTCCTAATAGTGCCACTCCCTGGGCCAAGCATAGACAAACCATCTCACTATTCAAACCACCATTGCTTCTTTCTGTAATCGGCATGTCAGGGTGGGAGGTTGAACTTAGCTTTTTGGTCCAGCTCTGACAATTCTGGTTATGTTCTGTGTGAACACACACTTGAGAAGGAACTCTTCCGTGTGGACAGGGACACTGAGGAAAAACAGCGGCTGCTCCAAGAGCCCCATTCCTATGTTGCTAATCCCTGCATTTCCCAGACACATCCGAGTGCCCTATTGAGACAAGCTGGCCACATAGGACCCACTCTGGCCTTTCGGAACCCAATGGAACAAGTTGTGATCAGTCAGGTGTCCTGTATTGGAGATGGCTAGAGATCTTGACTGCTGAAGGAAGAAGCCAGGCTGGCCCAGCCTGTCACTCAGCCAGAGCTTGTGGCAGCAGCTGATACACAGCTGCATCCTGTGTGGCCTGAATAAGCAGATGGAGTGAATTGGCCTGTCAGCTCAGATGCAGCTCTTCTGTAAAGCATTCCAGAGGATTGCTGAGAGAAGACAGAGAGAGGGAGAAATCTGGTTTGGGCACATTTGTCTGATCTAGGAGGGACATCTAGTTTTGACTAAATAAAGTTTTGGGATTAAGTTTCTAGGTTCCTGAAGTCTTAGGAATGGAATGTAGCTTTAATAAAGGTTGCTCAGAGTCTAGATCTAGAACCTTCTGGTTTGAGTCTACTTCTACCGAGGCAGTATCCAACCTCACAGGTGCCTCTTGGGAGGCTGCTGGCCTGAGCTGGCTGTTGTACTGGCCCGTGACTACTGTGTGTTGGCCTTTTTGTTTTGTTTTGTTTTGTTTGTTTGTTTTTTTGAAACAGGGTTTCTCTGTATAGCCCTGGCTGTCCTGGAACTCATTCTGTAGACCAGGCTGGCCTCGAACTCAGAAATGCACTTGCCTCTGTCTCCCAAGTGCTGAGATTAAAGGCATGCACCACCACTGCCCAGCTCATAAGAGGCAAACATCTTTTTTTTGTTCGTTTGTTTTGTTTTTCGAGACAGGGTTTCTCTGTGTAGCCCTGGCTGTCCTGGAACTCACTCTGTAGACCAGGCTGGCCACGAACTCAGAAATCAGCCTGCCTCTGCCTCCCAAGTGCTGGGATTATAGGCGTGCGCCACCACTGCCCGGCGGCCTTTCTGTAGAAGGAAGGATTGGGAGGCCCCATGGTAGCCCTGTCATTAATGTCTAGATCCTAGCTCTCCTTACCCTCACAGCTGGTATGCACATAAGCCACAGGCTAACAGGGCCCCTCCTTCCCTGATGCCAGCCAGGAATTGGAGAAAGCCTAAATGTCTCACCAAAAAAAGACCATCCTCCTCAGTGTCACTTGAGTCACTTGAGTCTGGGGTTTACCCCGAACCTTTCATCTAAGAAGGAAGTGGCCAAACACACCCTGCCTGAGAGGATGGGCTGGTGACAACCCTTATACAGAGCTGGCTTCTTACTACACAGGACCCTGTTGACGTTTTAGCTGTGCTGAGATAATGTAAGGATTTGCCAGCTGCACGTGGCTGGACACAGGCTGCGGTCTCTGTGTCTGGCCCCGTACTCAGAGTATTTAAGCTTCATCCACATTGCCATGTATATCAGTACCTTTCCTCTGAGTCATTTCTATCCAATTAAAGGGGCATGCCACATTTATTTAGCTGTTTATCAGTTGATCAATATTTGGGCCACATTTTGTTATCATTAGCGTTAACATTAGCATGTGAGTTGTTAGCAGGTCTACGTGTCTCTTGTTTGTGGATCCCCAGGAGCAGAATTTCTGGGTAAATGGTGAGTCCCCCTTAAGCAGTTAGACTGGTTTCCTACACAAAGCACCTCGTTTTGCGTTGCCCGCCAGAAGTGTGTGAAGACTCCAATCACCCATATCCTGGACAACACTTGGTGACCTAGTCAGGGTCTTATTGCTGTGAAGAGATAGCATGACCACAGCAACTCTTATAAAGGACAACTTTTCATTGGGGCTGGCTTACAGTTCAGAGGTTCAGTCCGTTATTATCATGGCCGGAAGCATGGCAGCGTTCAGGCAGGCGTGGTGCTGGAGAAGGAGACTCTGTCCACACTGGGCATAGTTGGAGCATATGACACCTGAAAGCCCACCCTTACAATGATACACTTCCTCCAGCAAGCCACACCTACTCCAACAAGGCCACACCTCCTCCTAGTGCCACTTCCTATGGGCCAAGTATTCAAACACATGAGGGTATGGGCCGTTCCTATTCAAGCCACACACTTAGAGTAACCTGACTTTTTGATATTTACATTTTTATGCCATTTTTTGTGGCCAAACCAAACCAACCAGACATTCTTATTCCTTTAAAGATGTATGTGTATGGACGCTTTGCCTGCATGTGTGTGTCTGTGCAACATGTATGTGCTTTGTACTTGCAGGGGTCACAAGAAGGCATTGGATCTTTGCAGGATGTAGGATTATAGACAAATGTGAGACTTATGGGGGTGCTAGGAATGGAACCTGGGTGCTCTGGAAGCGCAGCCTGTTCTTTTAACCTCAGGTCCTTCTGTCTAGCCCCCAGGAATGTACATCCTAATTCTTGAGCTTGTGCGGTTATTTCTGTGCAGACTCAGTCTGCTCTGCTTGCTTCGAGGGCTGCTGTGAACTTGGAGCCCTGGAGGCTGATTCAATCTCTGGGAAATACAGCCAGTCTGCTTGCCCTTGCTGTCCAGCTGGGCCAGTGGGCGTCGAGGTATTTTTCTCTGTGAGCCTGTATGTTCATTCTCTCTGTCCTATCACTCCCCAGGGACTTGGAGGCCAGAGCCCAGAATGAGTTCTTCCGGGCTTTCTTCAGGCTGCCAAGGAAGGAGAAGCTGCACGCCGTGGCAGACTGTTCCCTCTGGACACCCTTCAGTCGCTGCCACACGGCCGGACGGATATTCTCCTCTGACAGCTACATCTGCTTTGCCAGCAGAGAGGATGGCTGCTGTAATGTTGTTCTTCCCCTGAGAGAGGTAGACCTACCATCTCACCCATGCTTGCCTGCTTTGCGCTCCTGAAAAGCACCCTTTGCCATTTGTACCCAAGTGTTTGAGCCTGTTTTATGTTGCTCAAACAGAACACTTGAGGGCAGATAAATTTATAAAGAGAAGAGGGTTAGCTCATAAGAGAACGATGCTATGTTTTGTTTGGGCTTGGATCTGGTCAAGGCCTTATGCAAAAATGGTGATGCAGTGGCTGGAGATATCACATGGTAAAACAGAGAGCAAAGGCCAGTCCTTGTTGCTGTTCCAAGTGACCTACTTTTCTGACAACTAACTGAGGTCTCCTGAGAACTGTACTAGTCCTTTCTGAGGGAACTGTTGTTCCCAGTGGCCCAACCACACCAACTAGACCCCACCTCCTCTTATCACAGCTTCACAGGGACCATGCCTCTCACTAGTGAGCCTCTGGGGACACTTGAAAATCATATCCAAACCACAGCCTCTCTGCTGCTGTGTCAGGGCAGAGGAAGGGTGTCCACATACCAGGACTTTATCCTAAAGATGGCCTTCGGGTTCTCTGAGGAGCAGAACCTGAGCTGCTCATTACTGGGGTGGCTGTGGCTCTTCTGGTGTTACTTTAGCCACCAAAATTTGCCTAGCAGGGCTGAGTAAAGAGAACATTCCAACCTCCTCCTGATTGGTGAAGAGTGTGCCAGGGAGTTAGAGCTCTCCCCTTTCACCTTTCCCCAAGAGAGAAGCAACCTATAAAAAGTGTCACCTGCAGAAACCAAACAGCAAATTCCTTGGCTTGCGTACACTCCTAGAACTTCAGCTTAAAAATGTAAAGCTAAGTATCCTACTGTAAAATATCATAATTCGGGGCTAGAGAGATGGCTCAGCGGTTAGGAGCACTGACTGTTCTTCTGAAGGTCCTGAGTTCAAATCCCAGCAACCACATGGTGGCTCACAACCACCTGTAATGAGATCTGATGCCCTCTTCTGGGGTGTCTGAAGACAGCTACAGTGTACTTACATATAATAAATAAATCTTTTAAAAGTTTTTCATAATTCTCTTATTGGGGGTCAGAGACAACATAAGTTTCTGTCTGGATGTGGAGAGCTCAGTCCTTTGGTTTCAGGCACGTTAGCACCAAGACCCCAACCCATGAGGACCTCTGGAGTCTGGCTGCCTGTGTGCCATCCTGGGCATAAGTGCTTAGAAGACTCTCCTCCCTCACCCCAGTGATCTCTGATCTCCATGTTGTTGTTCTGCAGTTAACATGCTCTTAAACAGTCAACTAAGAAAGCCAAGCCAGGTGTGGTCCCAGCTCTTGGGAGGCAGGAGCAGGCAGATTTCTATGAATTCAAGGCCAGCCTGGTCTACACAGTGAGTCCCAGACCAGCTAGAGCTACATAGCTAAACCCTGTCTTCAAAAAGAAAAATAAGAGAAATCTAGAACACACATAACGTAATTTATCCTCTTAGCCCTTGTTAGGTGTACATTTCAAGCATGTTCACACTGTTACATAACCATCCCCACTGTCATCTCCAGGGACATCCATCTTCCAAACTTGAGACTCTATCCTACTTAGAGACTAAAGCCCCTCCCCTTATGAGTTTGCCTATTCAAGGTAGCTTGAATAAATGGAGTCATACAGCACTCCTGCTTTCTTTTTGCTCCTGGCTGCTGAGCCACCTTCCAGCCCTGGTATTTATCTTTTTTATGAGTGACTTATTCCAGGTAGCACAGCTCCCCTAGGCTCCATCTATGATGTAGTGTGAGTTGGAGTTTCTCTTTTGGAGGCTGATTGCTGCTTTGTGATCTGTTTGCCAAGCCACTCAACCTATGAGCAGAGCCGGGGGCTGCTGCCCCCTTGTGGCGCTGACAGGTAAACGCTGCCCGGCCCACTTTTCCTTCCTTTGCGCGGAGCTCTTGCTGGATGTGTCTGAGGGCATGATCACATACCTGCCAGGCTCCTGTCTTGTACTTTGTGTGTTGTCTCTGTTCCAGGTAGTGAGCATTGAGAAGATGGAAGACACGAGCCTGCTGCCGAACCCCATCATCGTGAGCATCCGCAGCAAGATGGCCTTCCAGTTCATTGAGCTCAAGGACAGAGAGAACTTGGTGGAGGGCCTGCTGCTGAGACTGAAGCAGGTCCACGCCAACCACCCTGTGCATTATGAGACCTCACCAAGTGACGACGACATGGTAGGAGCCTTTACAGGGATGGCCTTCTATGACTCTTCTTGTGACCTCCGGGACGGCCACGGTCTCCAAGGGGAGTGCTTGGAAAGACGGGCCGTGTGGGTGTGAGGAAAATGTGCTGGAGGCACCTGGGCTGTGCATTAGTGTGATGTCACTTCTGATGGCTCTGGTGCTCTGAGTTGAGGGCTGCCTGGAGCAGAAGGGCCCATGGGGGATCACCTGCACCTTGGAGGGTTCACCAGGTGCTTCCGCATGCTGCCTGGGTTGGAGAAGTTAATGTGACACCCCTCCCTCCAGGTTAGAGGAGCAATGGATCCCCCCCCCCCACCGTGGGGGCACTTGTCATATAACTTGAAGCGGGTATCCCCTTTTCAAGGTTGCTGGAGCTGATGCTCAGGGCGGCTGTAATCTGCTAAAAGAGAGAGTTTCTCACCCCAAGACTGGAGAGATGCAACAATGTACTTGGGTTTGCTGGGATATCATTAGCCATGGTTTCCATCAGGAAGCGGCTTTTTTTTTTTAAAGATTTATTTTTTATGCATATGAGTACACACTTTAGCTGTACAGACAGTTGTGAGCCTTCATCTGTTTGTTGGGAATTGACTTTTAGGACCTCTGCTCACTCTGGTTGACCCTGCTCGCTCAGTCCCTGCTTGCTCCAGCCCAAAGATTTATTTATTATTATAAATAAGTACACGTTAGCTGTCTTCAGACGCACCAGAAGAGGGCGTCAGGTCTCATTACAGGTGGTTGTGAGCCACCATGTGGTTGCTGGGATTTGAACTTGGGATCTTCAGAAGAGCAGTCAGTGTTCTTACCTGCTGAGCCATTTCACCAGCCTCAGGAAATGTGTTTTAATCTTTAAATTTCCATGTGAGTGTTATGAGCATATGTGTATGCATGTGTGTGGACATATGTGTGCACATATGTACGTGGTGGATGTAGGAGTCATCCTGGTCATTGAGGCAGGTTCTCTCAGTCGAACTCTGAGTGAGCTGATATGGCTACTCTTCCTAGCCAGCTTGCCCTGGGGTCCTGTCTCTGTCACATGTACCTCGCAATAAACGCAGGTTCTAGATATTCAGACCCTGGTCCCATGCTTGGTAGGGACCCCACGTTGTTCCTTAGATATTCAGACTCTGGTTGCATGCTTGGCTGGGTCCCCACATTTTTAAGTGACACACAGTGCTCTCTGTGCCTCCTCTCTTTGTCTTGCAGGCTTCACCTGTGTTTTACTCAACAAGCATCTGCACTGACAAGTTTGGGGACCTTGAGATGGTGTCTTCTCAAAGTAGTGAAGAGAGAGAGAAGGAGAAGAGCCCCCTGCCACACCCTGAGCCCCTGACTGCCGTCTTCCAGCAGTCTGGCAGCCAGAGTCCCGACTCCCGGCTGGTGAGTGAGATGCCTGTGAGCAGCAGCTCCGGGGAGTGGCGTGGCCTGGGTGGCCAGTGTGCTCTGAGTGGCCATCGCTTCCCTTCCCTCTTTTTGTCCTAGGCACCAAGCGAAGGGCAGCAGGGAGCCGGCTCTTCTCAGAGTGCGGCCTGCCCAGTGGATGGCGCCGCCCCTATAGATTTCTGGGTGTGCAATGAGTCTATTACTAGCCAGGCCTCTGTGTGTGCCTTTTACATGGAGTTTTCTTTGCTCCTCACTGAACCTGAAGTTTGCATTTTGGCCAGACTGGCAGAATCCTGGGGTCCACCTGTCTCTCCCCATCCCCGTCCCTGGACCCCAACACTGAAATTACTGCATTTTTACCTGGGTACTGGAGATTCAAACTCAAGTCTTCATGCTTGCACCACAAGCCCTTCTTACCCACAGACCCATTTCTCTAGGCCCTGTTGCTTAATTAATTTATCTATGTATAAACTTTTTTTAAAGATTTATTTATTATATGTAAGTACATTGTAGCTGTCTTCAAACACTCCAGAAGAGTGGAGTCAGATCTCATCACGGATGGTTATGAGCCACCATGTGGTTGCTGGGATTTGAACTCAGGGCCTTTAGAAGAGCAGTCAGTGCTCTTAACTGCTGAGCCATATCTCTAACCTGTATAAACTTTAAAAAAAAAGATTTTATTTATTATTATAAGTAAATACTCTGTAGTTGTCTTCAGACACACCAGAAGAGTGGAGTCAGATCTCATTACGGATGGTTGTGAGCCACCATGTGGTTGCAGGGATTTGAACTCAGGACCTTCAGAAGAGCAGTCAGTGTTCTTACCTGCTGAGCCATCTCACCAGCCCCTGTTGCTTAATTTATAATTGTTCTTTTTAAACAGGAAGGTAGGAGTCATGTATATTTGGTGAATAAACTAGAATGAGACTCTAGTAGGCAGGAGGCCACGCTGCCGCCACAGGCCCAGGTAGTGGCACCAAGAACAATTAACATGCATGGTGCTTCCTAGCTACCAGCCTTTTACACCCAGACCAAGTCTTCTTAATTACTTTACACACTATGTTCAGCCATTCCTTGTCTGAATGACCAAAATTGTAGGTTTATGGATATGCTACTCACATACTCACATTATTGGATAGTAATTATTATAAACAGTTGTTATAAAAGGCCTGATATTCCTGACATATGAACAGTTTTAAAGGACTTTTAGAGAAATAAATGTCCTCCTCATTTCTGATAATAAGATTGCACATTGCAGAGGTGGCTCAGTGGTTCAAAGCACTTGTGTCTTTTGCAGAGACCCCATTGTGGTTCATAACTTTCCCTAACTACAGTTCCAGGGGATCCACACCCCTTCTAACCACTGTGGGCACCAGGCATGTAAATGATGTATGTAGGCAAAAACACTTATATAAAATACAATTTATTTATTTATTTATTTATTTATTTATTTATTTTTTGTTTTTCGAGACAGGGTTTCTCTGTGTAGCCCTGGCTGTCCTGGAGCTCACTCTAGACCAGGTTGGCCTCAACTCAGAAATCCTCCTGTCTCTGCCTCCCAAGTGCTGGGATTAAAGGCGTGCGCCACCACCGCCTGGTGATAAAATACAATTTTTTTAAAAAATTGAAAATATTCTTTTCAAGGTTTCAGTTTTCCCCTCTTCTGTCAGGAAGTGCAGGGCATGCTGGGTGCCTGTTACACTCTGCTCCCTTGGAGTCAAGTGGTGTTTTAGCAGTTGGCTTTGTGTTAGTGCCCCAAAGAGGCATTCCCCCCAATTCTCCATTGCACCTGACTCTCCCATGCAGTCTGAGCTGCTTCTGTACTTGGTGACGTGTTCCTGTTATGAACTGTGCAGTGTGTTCACACAGACGCCTCTGCTAGGCTCCTTGGGGCTCTGTGTTATTTGTCCTGGATCCTTTATGCTTGGCAGCATTCGTGTTTTGTGTGTGAACACTGTTACCACTGCTCTTCCTGTTGGTCCCTGATAAACTGAGACATCCTTTACACTGTTACTGATTGTGGCTTCTTGTCCACTTAACAAACATCTCCATTTCCAGTCCCGGGAACAGATAAAAATCAGTCTGTGGAACGACCACTTTGTAGAGTACGGCAGGACCGTGTGCATGTTCCGCACTGAGAAGATCCGGAAGCTGGTGGCCATGGGGATCCCCGAGTCTTTACGTGGAAGGCTGTGGCTGCTATTCTCAGGTAGGTTTTGGTGTGCTCAAACTTTTTGTGATCTTTGGAATAGATTCTGGAATGGCCTTCCTGTGAGCAGCAGGTAAGGCTTGTTTCTGTAAACCGCCAGCATGGAGTTGGGAGCCTCTGGGGCGCTGGCTAGCTGCCTTGCCCCCTTAGGAAGTGTGAGGTCCAGAGCAGTGACCTTCTGTCTCATCGGTGGCTTCATGAGTTAGATGTGGTGGCGTATGCCTGTAACCTCAGTGCTGGAGATGCTGGGATAGGACTGGAAGTTCCTAGCCAAGCTGTGGCATGCAACAGGACCAGTCTTACCCCTTCACTCACAAAAGATAAAATAGACAAAAGTGTAAGCCTGCCCCTAGTACTGAGACACACACCTGTGATCCCAGCATTTGGGAAGTAGAGACAGGAGGATCAGAAGTTAAAGGCTAGCCTCACATGTGTAATGAGTTCAAGGCAGCCTGAGCTACAGAAAAAGAAACCACCTTGGGGCTGGAGAGATGGCTCAGAGGTTAAGAGCACTGACTGCTCTTCCAGAGGCCCTGAGTTCAATTCCCAGCAACCACATGGTGGCTCACAACCACCCATAATGAGATCTGAGGCTTTTTTCTGGTGTGTCTGAAGACAGCTACA
This sequence comes from Montemys delectorum, assembly GCA_019843815.1. NCBI lineage: Eukaryota > Metazoa > Chordata > Mammalia > Rodentia > Muridae > Montemys > Montemys delectorum. The sequence continues at coordinate 25,477 of JADRCD010096954.1, read as the reverse complement.
GTGTATTATGCCGGAGCGAGTAGGGCTGGAGCATGCAGGCAAACATTTATATACATGGTTATCGTAGTTCATAAATGTAAAATAAAAGAAATCTTTAAAAAAATAAAAAAGGAAGAAAGAAAGAAAGAAAGAAAGAAAGAGAAAGAAGGAAAAGAAACCACCTGGACATAAAGTGTCTTTATTGGATTTGAGTCCTTACAGGGACGACACAGGAAAACTGTATTTGCTGACTGGCGCTGTGTAGTGTTGAACTGAATTTCTCAGTGCAGTTTCTATTTGTCCTTCCTCCACTGGGAACATGGTATCCAATGAGGTGAGATTGTAGATGTTGGCCGGTTACTTTTCAACTACCACATGAACCATCAGAGAGGGCCTCATCAGGCCTCAGGAGGATGGTGGTCCTCTATGACTGCTGAGTACCATCTTAAGAGTCTTACAAGAGTATTTCCTGAGGCTTGGGCTGAGGTGTGAATGACTTCAGAAGCTTCCTACCCAGCAGGAAGCAGGTCAGGCTTCTCCCCAGCCACCTGGGATGGCTTTGTCCTGCTAGGCAAAGGTGCCAGGCCAAGGGAGGGCCCTGCCTCTGTGGTGTGACTGTAACCCCTGTCAGGTATTGTGGGCACATGGCCAGGAGCTGCTTCCCCATATGAGCCTGCTCGACTGTGGTCACTGGTGAGGATCCAAAGAGATGTGCCCAGGCACCATTCTGTCCCTGTTCACCCTTTTTGGATGTCTGTCTTGTTTACTGTTCTGTTGCTATGAAGAGACACCATGATCAACGTAACTTATAAAATAAGTTCAATTGGCTTGATCCATGGCCATCGTGGTGAGGAGCAGATCAGCAAGAAGGCAAGCATGCTACTGGGCAGCAGCTCAGAGCTCACATGTAATCTGCAAGTTGGAGATAGACAGACAGACAGTACACTGGGTCTGGTGTGGGCTTTTGAAACCTCAAAGTCAAAGCCCAGCAGTGGTGGCGCATGCCTTTAATCCCAGCACTTGGGAGGCAGAGACAGGTGGATTTCTGAGTTTGAGGCCAGCCTGGTCTACAGAGTGAGTTCCAGGACAGCCAGTGCTACACAGAGAAACCCTGTCTCCCAAAAACCGAAAAAAAAAAAAAAAAAAAAAGAAACCAAACCTCAAAGCCAACTCTAGTGACATACCTTTTTTAACATGGCCACACCTCCTCCGACATGCCCAAATCTCTTCTGATGTGGCCACACCTCCTCAGACATTTCCACAACTCCTCTGACATAACCACACCTCCTCTGACATGGCCACACCTCCTCCAACATGCCCACACCTCTTCTGATGTGGCCACACCTCCTCAGACATTTCCACACCTCCTCTAACATGACCACACCTCTTCTAACATGACCATACTTCCTCTAACATGACTACACCTCCTCCGACATGCCCAAATATCTTCTGACATGGCCACACCTCCTCTGACGTGCCCACACCTCTTCTGACGTGGCCACACCTCCTCTGACATGGCCACACATCCTCTGACATGGCCACACCTCCTCTGACATAACCACACCTCCTCAGACATTTCCACACCTCCTAATCTTTCCTAACCAGTTCACCAAGTAGGCATTCAGATATGTGAGCCTATGGGGGCTATTCTCATTTGAACCACTACAGTCAGGCTAGAACCTTCCTTGGACTTTCCTCAGAGCCGTCCTTGCTAGTGACTGAACCCCCTCTTGCATCAATTTGGTTCTGCCCCTTTCCTGTCTAAGATTCCTGCCCGTTCATCTTACGCCTTGCAGCAACTGTACAGCCCCAGACTAGGCCAGCCTTGGCCATGTTCCTTCAAGCTCCTACTAGTGTCTGGCCTATGACTGGGCAGGCACCCACCCTCCTGCTTCCCAGAGTGTAATAGTAACTTTTATTCACCTGTTCTCTCTGAGGTTTCCCGCCTCAGTCTGCTAACCTAGGCCTAGTCCTGGAAGCTTCTAGCTTCCATACAATTTTATCTAGGCCTAGAAAGTTTTCAGCCTCTGAGACTTGCTGCTGAATAATAAGCTCACCCTTTTCTAGCTCTTTCTAAATTCTGGCTGGCTGGTCTACTCAGCTGTTCTGGCTCTAACTCCTCTCCACACCAACTGATTCAGTTTGGCTTCTCTGGGCTTCTCCTGAATTGCTCTGCTTGGCCTCATACTAACATTGGCGACCTGTTTTAATCTACTGACTCCTCCTCCTTCTGCTCTGCTCTCTCTTAAGTAGCCTCTCTTTTCTCTCTTCCCCGGAGAGTTGGGCAAATCCTATTCTGTCAAATCTCTCTCTGTTTCATCACTTTCAAACATGGGTGCTTCCTTTTATAAGTTAACTTTACCTTCATTGTTTGGGACTAAAGGTTTGTACCTAAGGGATCAAAGGTCTGGACCTAAGCTTTTCTGTATATGAAACTTGCTCTATCTCAGGCTGGCCTTGAATTTAGCCTCTGTCAGCTGGGATTAAAGGTGTGTCTATATATTCCAGCCAGATCACACAGACCCCCGAAGGCCTTTGGATGTGACCTCTTGCCAGAGCAGCCATGTTTTCCTGTAGGGCTGTTTTGTTTCACATGGAATCCAGGAATGGAAAGGGCCATCAGCTCATGAGGGACTGTCTGCTGGTGCTAGTTGTTTGCTCTGCTGTCAGGAAGGTAACCGTAATGTTCAGGCAACTGTCATTCACCAGCTCATTACATGTGAGAAATGTCTCATGACGTGATCACCACTGTGCTGGTGGGGTCACAGCTGCTCGCTGCAGAGGCAGGTTGAGGCACAGGGCTGTTTTCTCTATACCTATTTGAGTTTAAAACCTTGCCCAACCTTTGTGAGAACAGTATCTAAGTCTGTTCCCTCTCCCCTTGGAGCCCACCTTGTATGTTCTGGGGCAGGTAGCAAAATCCTTAGTGAGCAAAATCCTCACACCCACCAGCCATTTGTCTCTCAGTGCCTGCCTGGTTGAAGCCTGGCCTTGGCTCTGGGATGGTGGCCTGCTCTGGGTTGTCCCTGCTGGCTGTGAGCTGCTTGCCAGTACTTTGCTAGCCTTAATCTGGGTTGTGCTTTCTTGTGCTCTTTGCACAGAGATACATGACAATTTCTTGTTGAATTAACACAGGACAATTGTATATGGATTTGTGTATATCTGGGCATTGCAAATATACATATTAAGCATATGACTGATTCAGGTATGTATTTGGGCTTGAATGCAGGGCCTGTCCCATGCTCCGTATGATGTGCTTTCTTACAGAGCTGCACTCTGTCTGGTTTGTGGAATGGACCTTCTGCCCTGTCTGGAGGGCATTATTCTTAGAAGAGCTACTTTCTTTCTTGTTGCTATTTTTGGGCCTGGCAGTAGCAAGGCCTCAGAATGTCCTATGGCAGTTATTGCCACATCCCTCACCTGTCATGACATCATCATGATAGCCACATTCTTTTGAAATGTTACTCTCCACTCCTCAGATGCTGTGACAGACCTGGCCTCACACCCTGGATACTATGGGAATCTGGTGGAGCAGTCGCTGGGACGCTGCTGCCTGGTGACAGAGGAGATAGAGAGGGACCTGCACCGCTCTCTGCCTGAGCATCCCGCCTTCCAGAATGAAACTGGCATTGCTGCCTTGAGGCGGGTGCTGACAGCGTATGCCCACCGGAACCCCAAGATTGGATACTGCCAGGTGAAGTGGCATGCATGGAGCCATGAAGATTGTATATAGTGTGTGCGATGGTCTCCTCAGGCTTCTGTTTCCAGCTGTCTGGACAAGCACCTTTCCCAGAATCAATATTCCAAACTGCTGTCCAGTCAAACAGGCTGATCATCTGGGAAGCGGGCTTTGGGGGCAGATGTCAGGATGGGCAGGAGCCATGCACACTGGAGATGGAGTGAGCTAGTTAGACTTCAGACCCTTGCAGCAATCCTAGGGTTGCTGTGGCAGTGGAAAGGGTGCTCACAGAGGAAAGGGTGATTTGTGATTTGGGGCAGTCACTTTCCTGTTGGAATTTCGAGTGGAGAAAGAGGTCTGTGAGTCCTTCCAAGTGGAAGAATGCAGCCAGCAAGTGCCATATAATCCAGGGATTACCACAACAGCCCAGTAGGAGACTGGGTCAGAAACCCTGACATTTGCAAATATAAGATTTAATTTTCTAGTAATCAGCAGAGCCAGTGGGTAGTCAAAGTATATGTATGTATCTCTGCTGTCCGAGTGTATAGAAAATAGCCATATTGACCCAAGCTTGAAGCCATTTTACAACTAACTACGATGTAGACCAACTATTCAACGCAAGATCACTGCACTTCTGCTGTCATTATGCCTGGGGAAATCCCCCCCTGTGCGTTGCTTGGGCTTGTTTTGTAGTTCCCAGAAACTCAGGGCTTCTCTCATGCATTCTGGGGATGTTCCTGTGGCACTAGGCAGTCTGGGCACTAATGGTCCCCTTTGTGGCCCTCCATGCAGTCCATGAATATCCTGACCTCTGTGTTGCTGCTGTACGCCAAAGAGGAGGAAGCCTTCTGGCTGCTGGTTGCTGTGTGTGAGCGGATGCTGCCTGATTACTTCAACCACCGGGTGATCGGTAAATTGCCCTCCTCCCCTTCTTCTTCTTCCTCCTCTTCTTCTTCTTCCTCCTCTTCTTCTTCCTCCTCTCCCTCCTCCTCCCTCTCCTCCTTCTCCTCTCCCTTCTCCTCCTCTGTATCTGGGGATTGGTGCCTGAGCTTGGGGAGGACAGTCTTTGTTAGTTCTGCTCATAACTCACCTCTGCTCTCCTCAGCCAGTCTGTGTGTATGTGCGCGCGCACGCGCACGCACACACACACACACACACACACACACACACACACACAGAGAGAGAGAGAGAGAGAGAGAGAGAGAGAGAGAGAGAGAGAGAGAGCTTTTAACTCAGGGAAATCCTCTCTTGTCGTACCAACAAAGTAAAAGCAGGTATCACCATGGAACACCTATGGCATTTGGATTGGAAAACCAGTGGGTAGAAATAAATAGCTGATCTACAAGAGGAAGGGAAAGTTCCTAGGTTGGAGGAACCCATCCGTGTAAAACACCAATAACTGCATAGGTGCTGCAGCCTGAAAAGGGGGAGGTGGTGCTCTGGGTTTCCAAGCCAGAGAAGACCAAATGCCAGAGGCCCTCACAGGGGACGGTGGCAAAGCTTTCTTTGGGTTTACCTTAGTCTGCTTTTTGTTAATTGGTACTGGTCACTTAAGAGACAGGTTGGTTGGCTTGGTTTTGAAGACTGAAGGGTCCAGTACCTACACAGAGATGTTCAGGCAAGGGCTCCATCGTGGGGATGCATGTTGGAGCACATGGTCACATTTCCAACCAGAAAGTGGAGAGAGTTAGGTGAGAATACACATGCTCCTTTTCTTGCAGCCTTTGTGGGAGAACTGTCTTGTCCCCCTAAGCCTGAGTACCTCTCATTAGGCCCTACCTCCAAACAATACCACCTGAAAAACAAGCCTTAACACAAGACTCTCCAGGACTGGGCGAGATTCAACTGGAACCCTGACCTTAGCAGGGTTCTTAGTGAGCCTAAGTGACCAGTAGCTGGTCAGCCTGCCCTGGGTAGATCATCTCTGGTATGACTTAGGTGTGGATATGCACAGTCTCTGGCCCCACAACCTCTTAGTGGAGAAAGAACTACATCAAGGTGGGCGATATTCTTACGGGTACTTCTTAGTAATCCAGATGAGGCATCAAAGAGGTTTATAGTTAAGGTAGCCGGGCGTGTTGGTGCACACCTTGAATCCTAGCACTTGGGAGGCAGAGTCGGGAAGATTTCTGTGAGTTTGTGGCTAGCCTGGTCTGGATGGTGAGTTCAAGACCAGCCAGAGCTTTACAGAGAGATCCTACATTGAAAAACTAAACAAAAATGAACAAAAGTAAGGTAGCCAAGCAGGCAAGGTGGCTCTGTGGGCAAATGTACTGTGTGCTAGGCATTATGACCTGAGAGTGATCTCTAGGACCCATGGGGTGGAATGAGAGCAATGACTTCAGTACATTGTTCTTACTTCTGTTCACACCCGTCTCCACCTCTCTCTCTGTCTCTGTCTCTCTTTCTCATACATACACATACAGACATGCACACACACATGTACACATGAATAAATATAATTTAAAAAGAAAGAAATTAGTGTGTCAGTATATGAACAAACAAAAGAATCAGGGAGCTAGAGAATTTGTAGGCCCCATTGGGAAGCTGATATCTTTGAAGACTGGTTTCTAAGAACTGAAGGGTCTGTCAGCTTGTAGCAGTAAGAAATGGAATGGGGGATGTGTGCGCGCAGGCTGTGTGTTATTTTGGATATATGTGTGCCCTTGATGGGCACCTGGCTCTCTTCCTTGCCTGAGTGGGCGGGTGGGCAGCTGGCTCACTTCCTATTTTACTTAGTTTTGTGGGAAGTGTGCAGAATATTAAGAAATGAGTTGTGTGGTTGGAAGAAGCATCGTCAAAGCCACTGGTTGCTAAGTGTTGCTATGAGACAGTTTGCAGTGACTCTCTCCCTCCCTCCGTCTCTTGGAGAGTGTGTGTGTGTGTGTGTGTGTGTGTGTGTGTGTCTGTGTGTCTGTGTGTCTGTGTGTGTCTGTTGCTATTGTGTAAAAATGAGCATGTCCCTCACCACAGGTCACTTTGCTGCCTGCAGCTGATTTCTGTTACCTACAGTGACATTGGCCTACTCCAGAAGGACGAGTTTTGTGTCTGGCTTCCTTGATACACTGTCTGTGGCCAGCACCTACTCTGGCACATGTAGGTAGTTAGTTTACTCCACTGTGTTGTAGACCTAGGTCATTAGGTTCATACCAAGTTGACTTGTCTAGTAACTGTCTTAGTTACTGTTCTTAGAGGGATAGAACCAACACAGTGAAATTAGTAGGACCCATTAGACCAGCTTACAGGATACAGTCTAGCTAATCCAGAAGTGACTGTCTCACAGTGGAGAGGCAGAGAATCCACTGGTTTCTTGGTACATGAAGCCGGATGTCTAACATTCCCCACTTTTCAAGTCCTGAAGACTTGAAGGACTGTTGGGATAGCTGCTGGTCCTCAGATGTCATTTGAGCCACCAGTCAAGGAATGCCACAGTAGGGGAGTGATGAGGAACCTGGAACCTGTCAGCAAGAGGGAGGGCAAGCAGGGAAAGGCAGCATTCCCTTCTTCCAACCATCCTTAATCTAACCACACTTAAGGTGGGTCATCCCACTGTGACCTTCATGGGATCACCGACTGCTTCCCATTGAACTGATTTCAGATGAGAATTCAGGTGGCCTTCAGTTTGAGCCCATGAAATAAAGTTCACTGAATATTCATGTCATTCTCTCCATGTCTCCCTAGGGGGATTGTGGGTACTGTGTTAGGTAATAAGAGGCCACCAGTCTTACTGAGTGGATGGATGCCTTATGTGTTTTGTTTCAGCAGTGTGCGAGCCTCAGCTTGTTCCGAGTCCTTGCTAACACAAGGACTTGTCCTTTTCCTCTTCACTGTGTGCTGTGAATGGTATTTGTCCTGTGGCTTTGCATCTCACAGATAACTAATCACTTTGAACTTATTTCTCTGTGTTTACTGCTATCTGAAGGCAAGTTTTGGATTATTTTTAAAAAGGAAAGTGGTTACTGGCGTCTTACAGAGCTGCAAGAGCTGTTTGCTTTGGGTTTGAGAGGGCCAGGGAGATGTGCTGTCAAGTTTTCTCTAGTTAAGCCCATGTTTGCATTTTGTTGCTGGTTTCTTTTGAAGACAGGATTGTTCTTTTTAGACAGAGTTTCTTTGATAGATAGCCCTGTCTATCCTGGGACTCAGCTCTGTAGATTAGGCTCGCCTCAAACTCAGAGAGATCCACCTGCCTCTACCTCTGCCTACCAAGTGTTGAGACTAAAGGTGTACACCACCACTGTCCATCAAAGAATGGAATCTTTGATGTCTCTGATGGGTTGTACTTTGGACATCCTAATTCTGCCTTATCCCTGTATTTTCTTCTAGAAGTTCTAAACTATAAGCATTTGCCTTTAGGTGCATGGTTCGTCTCCCATGTGTTCTTCTCTGTATAAGGGCGGGTTAGATCTCTTTCCCCGATGATTGAGCACTGGTGTTTGGAAAGACTCTTTACATAGAATGATGGTGGTCACATGTCATTCCTTTCTGGACTCCAATTCTTGTCTCATGATACTACAGTACTCAGAGCAAGCTTAACTTCAGCCCTCTGCTGGAAGGAAAGTCTTTCCCACCGAAGCTTCCTGCTCTCTTTGGCAGGGGCTCAGGTGGACCAGTCTGTGTTTGAGGAGCTCATCAAGGAGCACCTCCCAGAGTTGGCGGAGCACATGAGTGACCTCTCTGCGCTGGCGTCCATCTCTCTCTCCTGGTTCCTGACCCTGTTTCTCAGCATCATGCCTCTGGAGAGTGCAGTGAATGTGGTCGACTGCTTCTTCTACGATGGCATCAAGGCCATCTTCCAGCTGGGGCTGGCTGTGCTGGAAGCCAATGCAGAGGAGCTGTGCAGTAGCAAAGATGATGGACAGGCCCTGATGATCCTCAGCAGGTGGGCTCTGGCTATGTCCTCCTGTGGGTCATGGGGGAATGGAGTAGGTCGCAGCTGGGGCAACGGGAAGACCACAGAGGGAGTCCACAGCATGTGTGCCACATCTGTGGAAGCTTTCTGTTCCACACTGCCCTTTGGCACCTGTCATCCTGTGATCTCTCCAGAATGAGTCTGTCATGTGGCACCACCACTGGGTTACAAAGGTGGCCATCTTTTCTCTTTCTTTCTGCCAAATGAGAGTTCAGGGAGAACAGGGCTTTAAATGCTTTTGTCTTCTAAGAAGATCTTAGATGGAATCACTAGATGGACTGAGAACCACCCAGAAATGCTGGCTCATGCATGGGTAGCCAACTAGGAATGTGAAGTACTATGTATAGAGCAATGGTTCTCAACCTGTGGGTCTTGACCCCTTTGGGATTGCTTATCAGGTATACTGTGTATCGAGTATTTACGATTCATAACAGAAGCAACAATTATAAAGTAGCAACAAAATAATTAGGCTGGGGAAATTATATGACATGAGGAACTATATTAAAGAGCCACAGCATTAGGAAGGTTGAGAACTACTAATGTTGCTGTAAATGAGCTAGAGTAACAAAAAACCAAAAAACCAAACAAACAACAAAAAACAAAAAGACACAAGGTTGAGTCTGTATCCTGGGTCTCAGATAGTTTCTTTCCAGAATATGCTGGGAGCTTAAAACCATATAGGCGCAGTTTAAGATGACTTCACTGGAGTCTCAAGGCTTAGCAATGCACAGAGCCCAGGACCATAAGCCCGACTTTAGAAGCTTTCTGCTTCTGCTGGAGTGACCATGGTATTTGGTGCCTTGCCCTGCTCTGAGTGTTGAGTGTGAGAGTATGCTGGGATTTTGTGTGCCCAGTGCTTTCCCCGTGACAGCAGATGTGGGCTTTAACTGTCTGTGGGGGTGTGCTCAGGTTTCTAGATCACATTAAGAATGAAGACAGCCCGGGGCCCCCCATTGGCAGCCACCATGCCTTTTTCTCTGATGATCAGGAGCCCTATCCTGTGACCGACATTGCTGACCTGATCCGGGACTCCTATGAGGTACAGGAGCCCCTGTTCCATCCTCCCAGGCCCCTTTCTAGTTGGAAGCCAAAGTGTGCCTGGGATATAGACATGGAGGAGGGTTTCTGGCTGCTTCTGTTAGCTTTGGACTTAGGCGGTCCCTGTGTCTATATGCAGAAATTTGGAAACCAGTCTGTGGAGCAGATTGAGCATCTACGCTGCAAGCACAGGATCAGAGTCCTGCAAGGACATGAGGACACCACCAAGCAGAACGTGGTGAGCAGAGGACACCTCAGTGGGGCTCATGGGATAGAACTGACCATGAGGCTCTCACTAGTCATAAAACATGGAAAGAGGTGTTTCTTTCTCTTTTTCCCTCACTGAACTAAAAACTTAGTAGCCACAATGTCACATAGAAACAATGAATTTTTAAGTCAACTGGGAGCCTCAGTTTCCATGGTTATATAATGGGGATAACACCTATGGTTTAATAGGAGATAGAGGTGGTGGCACATGCCTTTAATCCCAGCACTTGGGAGGCAGAGGCAGGTGAATTTCTGAGTTTGAGGCCAGCCTGGTCTACAGAGTGAGTTCCAGAACAGCCAGGGCTACACAGAGAAACCCTGTCTCAAAAAAAAAAAACCAAAAACAAAACCAAAAACAAACAAGTAAATAAATAAATAAAAATAGGAGATGGAGTAGGGACTATAAAATACCCAGGCAGAGGGCCTGCAGTAAGTGTTGTCATTCAAGCAGCTGTCAACCTGGAGTCTCTGTGGCATCTTCACCTCCATTAGAGCTTGACAGGCTGGCTCAGAACAGTGTGCAAATTGGAAGGAATTGAAGACAAGACACCTTTCCCAACCTGAATTTTGCGATAAAGAGAAATTGATGCTGCTGAGACAGGGTGCTGCACGGTCCCCACTAGGAGGGAGAGTCCCACCCTTTCTCTGATAGTGCAGGGGTGCAGGGTACAGGCCTGGACCTTACTCCATCACTGTTTATTCTTTCCCTAAGCTCCGCGTCGTTATCCCAGAAGTCTCCATTCTTCCTGAAGACCTCGAGGAACTCTATGACTTATTCAAGGTAGGAAATCCAGGAGGAGTCCTGGGCCTCTAGCCAGGTCCTAGCAAACAGGACCCATCCTGGCTTTGGGCCTGTGCCTTCTTCTAAGAGCCAATAGTTGCCTTTTCTCTGGTAGCAGAGGCTAGAGCTGGCTAGTCTCCTCGCTTTAACTAGAAAACCCTCACCTTAAAGCTGTCAACCAATTAGTGCCTCCAGTCTGTGTCAGGCTTCCCTGCAGGAGTACAGCTTCAGGCTGACACATGAAGGGAAAAGCTGGCGTGATCCCAGGACAGCCCAGCAGGGCTTATGCACCTCGTGTACCCAAGCAGCTGGGTATCAGCAGAGAGGCATTTGCTGTACTAGTGAGCATGGGTTCTAGGTCTGGAGTAGACAGTGACAATTCTGAAATGATCGTGTTCATCCCTGCTGCTGCCCCTCAGTGTGTACTAGCTGTTATACACACTTCTGCATTATGTGGTTGGTCTGTAGCTGCTTCATATATTTTCCCTTGTTAATATCAACTCTTTCTCATGCTATATACTCATCATTGTTATTATCATTGGGGTATACAATCTTCTAGTTAGCTGGGCATTGCACTTAAATCTTTTTTTTAAGCAGCTCTTACCAAGTTGCCAAGGGTAGCTTCTTGCTTGTGATGCTTCTATGTATCAAGTAGAGCTGGGATTACAGGGATGCATCACTAACTGGGCACAGTTAGCCTTTCAACTTTTATTTATTTAATCTCTCACCTTGACACTTTATCAACAGTACCTACTGCATGTGTGCTGATTCCAGAGCCCAGCTTATTTTTAACTAGTAATATAGAGGCTGGGTTTCTCTGTATAGCCCTGGCTGTCCTGGAACTCACTCTGTAGAATAGGCTGGCCTCGAATTCAGAAATCCGTCTGTCTCTGCCTCGCCAAGTGCTGGGATTAAAGGCGCACACCACCACCGCCTGGCTGAGAGCCCTGTTTTTTTAATCCTTGAGTTTTTTGATTTGGTTTTTGGACAGGGTCTCACTGTGTTTCCCTGCCTGGTCTAGAACCCAGATATTCACCTGCCTGTCTCCCAAGTACTGAACTTAGCCTTTATGTAATGTAGCACTTTAAAGATGGAACCATATGGGGCACATTGTCTTCTGGTTGAGTGTTAGGTGTGTCTCTTGGCCTTTGAATCAGAATTACATGGGAATCTCCTCGCCCTGAGAGATTCAACACAGTACGTGTCCTCATTTTATCCTCCTTTCCTAGGCTTAGGATTCACTGGGCTGGCCTCTCACCGACTTTAAATATTCTTTTGATTAAAGAGGAATGATCATAGTTCTGCATGCCTATAATCTAAGCAAATGAGAGCCTGAGGCAGGGGGGTTGGGAGTTTGAAACTAAGCAGGATGGCCACATAGTGGAAAAACCAATTCAAACCAAGGCAAGGGACTGGCAAATAGCTTGATGATGGCAAACATTTTTTTCCACTGAGTTGAGTTCAGTCCTCAGAAACCTGTAGTGGTAGTAGAAACCTACACTTACAAATTGTTCCCTGACACTATGTGCACATCTGCACACAACACACAAATGAATACCAGTGGGAGTGTGTCCTTGGGATGTAGCCCAATCAGGGGTAGAATGCTTGCCCATGTTATGTAGTTTCATTTCTGTTGCTATGACAAAATATCCTAGCCAAAACAACAATACAACAGCAACACAATATAAGAGAGGGAAGGGTTTGTTCAGTTTATAATTTCAGACTAAAGTCCATTATTTTGGGGAGGTCAAGGCAGAACTCAATGAGCTAGTCATATCACATCCACAATCAAGAGCCAAGGAATAACTGTGCCCTTGATTCTTTACCTGCAGTGTTGCTAGCTTTCTCTTTAGTTGTTCAGGGTCCTCTATCTAGGAAATGTTACCCACCCTGGATTGGGTCTTCCTACATCAATTAACTATCAAGACACACCGTCTCCTTTCACTTGCCCACCATAAGCCAACTTGATCTAGGAGATTCCCCATTAAGTTTCTTCCACGGTGATTCTGGATTATGTTGACATTTAAAACCAACCAGCACACCTTGCACAGCCAGGCCCCTGAGCTTGATCCTTAGTACCACATAGAAAGAGGAGATAAATGATGATTGGCACTTAATACCATTACTTTTTATTATTGTTAAGTAGTCCTTTGAATTTCTGAGCCCAGACTTGTGATGTCTCATTCTCTCCAGTTGAGACCATGGACTCATTTCTGAATGATCAGCTAAATTCATACACTGTGCTGGGTGATTATGCCCCAGAGCTCATTTGAGTTCTTACTTTGCTTCCTTCTATGGTCTGCATAAGACATAAGACATACCCTTCTCACCATTAAAGAAAAAAAACTTGTACCCAAAAATTGGAAGTGGCCTGCCCACCCTGTTGCTGCAGTGGCCCTTCCTTGTACAGTAATTGCTGTTAATGCAGTGAAGTGAATTTCCCTTTTATGTCTGCCTGTGGATATACACAAGTACACAGTGTACACCTTCAGATGACCCCTTCTCTTGCATTACAGAATGTGGACTGTTAGAATATCCATGACACTAGCATTGGCCTTCTGTAGTGCCTGCACATGTTTTGCCCCATTAAAGACAGAAGGCATCAGTTTTTTGCCAAATGAGATTTTTTTAAGCATGCAATGGTTTTATCAAGAGACTGGACTTCTCTCAACAAAGGGGCAAGTTCTGATTACTTTAGGTTTTTTTATTCCTTGGTCTTGGATGTACTACTTATTTAAAATTTAAAGTTATTAATATACAGAAACTCATAAAATAAAAAATGCACTAGAGCCGGGCGGTGGTGGCACATGCCTTTAATCCCAGCATTTGGGAGGCAGAGGCAGGAGGATTTCTGAGTTCGAGACCAGTCTACAGAGTGAGTTCCAGGACAGCCAGGGCTACACAGAAAAACCCTGTCTCAAAAAAAAAAAAAAGCATTAGGAAGTCTGGCTTCTGCATCTGCATTATGAACTTTCAATATCCTGACCAACAGGTAGCCTACTAGCTACTTCTAAGTTCTGTGTATCCTTCCTGAATTTCAAATAACTATTTTCAGTGAAAATAATAAAAATGTCTATTTTATCACAAAGAATAAAATCTTTAAACATTGAAAAAAACTCCATACTGAAATTCATATTCACATGGACAAAGTTAAGAAGGAAACCCTTCCATATGGCCATTACCGTAGCCATCTTCCCATTGAGGGATGTTTGTCTTAATTCAGCTTTACTGGCTTTGGGGTAAAGTGGTGACAGCTTTTTCACTTGTCTGGCCACACAGCCTGCCACTCAATAAGCAGCACTTTTTAAGGGAAAACAGCCAGAGGGAGGGCAGTAGGAGCCTCAGCTTTAAGTGTATATAATATAACCTCCCAAGGCACTAATGGCCCTGTGTGACAGAGCTTTTTTCTCTCCCATGCTTTTAAGAGAGCACACATGATGAGCTGTTACTGGGAGCACCACAGGCCCATGGCCCTGCGTCATGATCCCAGCAGGCCCTATGCTGAACAGTACCGCATTGATGCCCGGCAGTTTGCACACCTATTCCAGTTGGTATCACCATGGACCTGTGGGGCCCATACAGAGATCCTCGCTGAGAGGATCTTCAGGCTTCTGGATGACAACATGGACCAACTCATAGAGTTCAAAGCCTTCATAAGCTGTCTAGGTATGACTAGACTCTTTATGTCTCCCTGTAGGGAGCTGACTTGGCATTATCTGAGAACAGAAGATGAGGGAGGGTGGACAGATCCATATAATCAATGTGTTTATAATTAGCCTGTTTAACATCATTCTGTGCTCTGCAGGCTGTCAGGGATGGGAGGTATTTAAGGTGTGGTCTGATTTGCTCTGTACATAAAGTCACAATCTTTGAAAAGCACCTACACACATACAGGATTCCCTGCCCTTCAGTCATTTCTAGTATTTGGATGCAAGGGCACTAGACACACTCAACAAGGGTTTGTCCTCTGAGCTTAAGCCAAGACTAATGGAATTCATTTGCACCTAATTTCCCTCTGAAATCTTGCAGACGTTATGTACAATGGAGAAATGAATGAGAAGATTAAGCTGCTATACAGGCTTCATATCCCCCCAGGTAAGAAAGTCAGTCTGGGCTCTGCTCCAACACAAGGTCATCTCTGTGCATGCCACCACACTGGTTCTTCCTAGATTCAGTTCCCTTTATCCAGTCTTCCCAACATCTTTTGTACTTTTCTCCCAGTGCATTTTCAGACTCCTTTGTTGAAGACTGGTAGGATAGTTATGTCAGCTTGTTTTTATATCCTATCTCATTGTGTTTTTCTTTTCGGGGTGGGTTGGGAGTCCTGGTTGTCCTCGAACTTGCTCTGTAGACCAGGGCGGCCTCAAACTTGGAGATTTACCTGCCTCTGCCTCCCAAGTGCTGGGGTCATAGGGATGTACACCCCTACTCCAGCATTACCAGGCTCCTTTTGACACTATGGCTCTGTAGAAAATTTGGGATCAAGTACCATGATGCTTTTATCACTGAAACATTGATGGACACTAATTGAAATGTATAGGTTTCAGTAACAGAAACATTTTTACTAAGTCTGTTAAATACTTCTAAGACATAGAATTCCATTATTTCTCCTGGCTCTTTCAGGTTGCAGAAACTGCAACATACAAAGGCAATTTCTTTTTTCTTTTTTGGTTTTTCTAGACAGGGTTTCTCTGTGTATCCTTGGCTGTCCTGGAACTCACTGAAGACCACGCTGGCCTCGAACTCAGAAATCCACCTGCCTCTGCCTCCTAAGTGCACTACCACCAGCTGGCTCTTTTCTATTTCTTGACTTCACTTTTTGACATCTTGATTGCTAAGAAAATTTCAACAATTTAACTGAATAGATTCTAGTTGTCTTAGGTTTTAGTTGCTTGGTCACACATTCACTTTTGGTTATAGTGGTCACACTGTCATGGCCTTTACAACTTTCTTTGGTGTACGTGTGTGCTCTGGTACTTGGCAGAGACTCGAGTTGTGAACTAACTTCCACGTGAGCACTGGGACTAGAACCCAAGTCTTCTCAAGATTGGCAATCTCTGCAGTCCAAGGTCATGCCACTTTAAACTTAGCTTTTCTTGATGTCTGAGTCCAGTATTTCCTCATCTTTGAGTGTGGTGGTGGGTGGTTTGAGTCTTTTCCCATTTCCTTTCTCAAATTATAATTTCCTTCTTTAACCCTCTGCTGACCTTTTTTCCGGTTACTGGTTTTTCTCAGGCCACAGAATGAATTAACCAGCTTGTCTGTGTGCTTAAGATCATTTGCCAGAAAGCATGGTGCAAGTTTTAAATAGCACATTACACATATAAAGCTTCATCATACATCTCCATACATGTGTATCATATATGTGCAATACTCCCATCACCCTCCCACTCCTATGGGCTTTTCTTCTGGTGACTGAGTGAGCACAGCTGAGCTAGGAAGAGGTTTCTTCTGGCACCTAGCATTCATAGGAGCCCAGACCCTCAAGGGGCAGGATACCTTGTGAGCCACCTCAATAGGATGTGTGCAGTGTTTTACCTGACAGATCAAAGCCTAGCATCACAGATGACCAAGACAGAAATGGCAGTACTGTATATATAGTGTATTGTTAAAATTGTTTAAGGTAGATGTGGAAATGAGGTGGATGCAAGGGATGGGGAAAGATGGTAGAAAAGTAGTTTAATAGGAACAAGGAGAACAGACAGCCAGGGAGGCTATTTCTGAGAGGAAGAGAAAGAGCAAGGGCTGCCAGACAGGTAGAATTCTAGGAATAGCCAGGGCTATGTGAAAACACTCTCAGTCCCACCAATTTACACCATCTAAATAACACTAGTGATGTGATCATTAGTTTTTTTTTTTAGTAGTATTAGCTGTTTTTCAAGTCATCAACCATGTCTATGTATGAATGTTATATGTGTCTATAAAGCATTTAGCTTTACAGGCGCCAACTTTACAAGATTGGTCCTTGCTTCTTTAATCAGATGTGTCCAATTTAAGTATTTTTCTTTTAAGCACTCACTGAAAATGACAGAGATAGCCAGTCACCATTGAAGAATCCTCTGTTGTCAACCTCAAGACCTCTGGTATTGGGCAAGCCCAATGGTGAGCATGTTTTCACTACTGGCTCCTAGCAGCCTATCCCTCTTACCATTCAGTCCATGGGCAGTGCTGCTTGATTGCCCCTAGCAACCTAGTTCTGCAGTTTTCATCTTTTTCTAGGGTCCTTTTTTATCAGGAAGCCCTATGAGACTGACATATATAACCTCTTGGTTTTATATGCAATTTGCTTAGTGTGGGGTCCCGTTCCCTTACCATCCCAATTTTATTGTTCATAAAATTTAAGCTGTTGTTTGCCTTTGTCAAGGTGACACAATTGATTATCAGAAACAACTGAAACAGATGATTAAGGATTTAGCCAAAGAAAAGGATAAAATGGAGAAAGAGTTACCCAAAATGAGTCAGGTAAGGCATCTTGACTTGCCACAAACACTGCTGTGTTCCAGTCACCTCTACATTAGGAGGCTGCAAACAAGGCAGTCTCCCACACCTCTGACCTTTTTAGTGCTACACAAGTGCCACAGGGAGGCACGTGTCCTGTGAAAAGGCTCTTCTTGCTAATGCGTGAGAAATTAGGAGTGGTCCTGTATAAGACTTCAGTGACTTTTAAAACTATGCGTAGTCAAGGCACGAACAGTTGTGCATGAAGGCCAACAGGTGTCCCTCTACCTTACTTCAACTCTGAACATGAAGCCAGGTAGGCAATTCCTGTTCTTCCCAGCCTTTCACATGTGTGATAGTTATGCCACCCAGAGCTATCTGCACTATTTGTTTTCCTTTAAAAAAAGTTCCTGTCAAGTATTAGCCTACTTTTGCTACCATAAAATAGTTGTGGGTGTTTCATCCAAATCACTGACCTACCTGTCTCCTAAGCACTGGGATATACGCTACATGCTCAGTTTTTATCACTATCAAAGTATGCATCCCATGAGCTGACGTTTCACCACCCAAAGTTAGCATGGAAATCCCCTTGATCAAAATGCTTGGGATAGAAGTACCTTTCTAAATATACGGATTGTGCAACCAGGCAGTAGTGGTACACAACTGTCACCCAGTGTTTACTGGAGAGGCAGGATCATGGCTTACAACAGTCTCAGAACTGAGTTCCTACAGCACAAAGATTAAATGGCATGCACTTTTCTGATAGCATAACATACCTCCATCCTCATGCTGTTGTCTGTGGCCTTCTTTTAATTCTAGAGAGAATTTATCCAGTTCTGTAAAACTCTGTACAGTATGTTTCATGAAGATCCAGAGGAAAATGATCTGTATCAAGCCATTGCCACAGTAACCACTCTGCTATTGCAGATCGGTGAAGTGGGACAGCGAGGTAGCAGTTCAGGAAGCTGCTCCCAAGAATGTGAGGAGCTGCAGGCCTCGGCTCCTCCAGAACAGGACTCAGTTTTTGTTGAGTCTGGGAAAAGTCCCCAGGCCTTCCCTGAGACTGAAGGGGACTGGACTGTGTCCCTTGAACACATTTTGGCATCCCTTCTCACTGAGCAGTCATTGGTGAATTTTTTTGAAAAGCCACTGAACATTAAATCCAAACTTGAAAATGCCAAGCTCAATCAGTACAGTCTCAAAGTTTTGGAAATGAGCCACCCACCACAGCCAGAACTGAAGCTGAATGACCTGTAGCCCATAAGCTGCTGGAGAACACACTGGAGCAGACCACACCAAAGCAAAGACTGTCAGCCTACAACCAGGGAACTCCACAAGCTGAGTCTGGATAACCAACCTCAGTCCTGGCTGGGGGAAATCGCTGCAGGTCTTACACATTTCTATTTATTCTCAAAAGGACAGGTCAGTGGTGGGACGCCCTGTTTACACTGTGACTATCAACTTTGCTGAAACCAGTGTTGTTGTGATCCTGACATGAGTCTGCCCTTTGATGAAGAAAAAGATGCCACTGTAACTAAGAGACATCAACCCCAGGCTCATTTTTCCACTGGTCAAAAACAAGCTCACCTCCAAGATCCCAGAACCATTGTCTGCACAACTGTATTTGGCTTTTTTTGCACTAATTTTGTTTCAATGCTGGTAATTGAAACCATTTAATATATCTCATTTTCACTTTATATGCCCTTCCAAAAACATGTACAAACCATGCCTTCAATGTTGGTCTCCAAGGTTTTTAATAAAAATTGTTCTTTTTGTACTGACTTTTTAAAAACGTCTTAAGGGCACATAACACATTCCAGAGATGAGTGAGATAGATTGGTTGGCAAAGATGGCTTGAAAGGCAGGGTTGACAACCCAGGTTCAATTCCATTACCGGGACCCACACAACATAAATTCGTATGTTCAAATTATAAAACCTCAATCTTTACCCCATAATCTTATGCTCACACATACACCTGGAACTAAAAATGAGACCTAATGCTTTAGCTTTGTGGTTAAATGCCACCAACAAGCTGGGCAGGGTGGCACACATTTAGTTGCAACACTAGGGAGGAAAAGGCAGGTGGATTTCTGAGTTCAAGGCCAGTCTAGTCCACAGAACAAACAGTGCCACAAGAAACCCTGTCTCAAAAACAAACAAAAAAAAAATCCACAATCCTAATAAACTGACTTCTGTGAAAACAATGTTTCACATACTTCTAATTTCCCATGTACCCAGAACAGAGATTCTCAGATTAATTTCCAACAATACTCCATAGACCCAAAATTTCCACCCATGGGGCAGACAACAAAAAAAGGAAAACCAAAACCTGGAGGCAGTTCTGCAACTTTATTTGACATTCAGCAGGTTAGTTCTCATCCACATTGACAGTCTGTAGATCTGAAAGGAAAAGTTACAGCCAGTCAGCACCCGTGCATCCCGCCCCAGGTGTAGGACACACAACTCCACTGCCTGTGCCCTTTGCAGCAACCTCCTTACTATCTTCCCACAGCAAGATCGGTTTTAAGGAAGGTCTGATAATTAATTCTGCCTGCTGCTTACCTCTTCAGTGAATATAGTAAAGGCACAAACATCTTACGTACAAATTTTATATTTTTCCTTAATGAGTAATTTCTGCTATAATTCATCTGGAACACTATGATACTTACTTTTGAATGTGGTAACAGGCACGTAAGTTACCAACGTGTACAGCTTGTTTGGCGAATCCTCATCCTCATTGCGTTTTCTGGACAAGCGTACTCTGATGCGATATGGAACATTCCTAATAGAAAACGTGTCGCTAAGGCCAATGCTTCCATCAGAAACAAGGCAGCAGCGTTGTCTACATCTATCCCCGTTCCCTGCGCTCTGACAGACAAGCTTCTATGACCTTGAAAACATGCCCAGGTGAATGAGCAACAGGCTTGTCTCAGGATGCATGCCTGTCAGGATATGTCAAGGCTGTCACCAACGGTAACCAACTGTTCTGAGGCAACATAGCTGACTTATGTTCTTCCTTCATAGTCTTTGGACTTGCTGGGTGCTGATTTAGGCCCCAGATCCCCACAAACTTCTCCACACTCCTGTGACACCTTTCACCGTACCTCAAGGCAGATACTGCAGTTCACTGTTGGATAATCTAATACACCCCAAACCGTATCCCTACGACTGCAGCTGCAAGATCACCAGCTGCACCCCGCCTCGGTGTTAACCCCCATATACACTACAGGACAGGACATAAATCAACCCTCTGGGCAGCAGGGAAAGCCTCCTTCCCAGAGAGGCCAATACCTCAGGCTCTGAATCACTGTTTTCTCCTGTACCCAATGGAGCTCTTCCAAATCTCATCAAGCTCTAACACTGCTGTCTCCCTTACAACAAAGGACACAACCTTAGCCTGAACCATTGTATCTTTTCTACCCCACACCTGGTAACTGAACTATCAAATTTGTTACACACACTATATAAGGAATTGGATAAGCTGTCAGCTGTCATCACTGCACCAAATGACTTCAGTACCTTATTCCCTTGGCCCAGACGGCTTTATTGAGCCTAGTATCAATGCGCACATCTGGTGTCCCCATTTCCTTCATGGCAAATTTCCGAATTTCTTTGAGTGCCCGAGGAGCACGCTTCTTGAAGCCCCTAAGGTTCAGAACACAAGTATATAAAGATCAATCAAAAATTATACATGTAAATGGCATGTTGCCATGAAACCTAAAACGAGTCAGAAGACCCTCTTGCCAAGCATGAAATGTTCAGCAACTAGCATCAGTACTTAAAAAGCTGGGCTAAATTCTAAGTATCCTACAATCCAAGATGCCCCCCCCCTCACTCTCCCAGAGTATCAATCAGCAACCTGGCCTGCTCACAGCAATCCTGAATGTTGGGGTAGATCTCTTTGGGGACCAGAGACATCCAGCCGTTAAAATATCCGCTTTTATAGAGGACCCAGGTTTGGTTCTAGCACCAATGTGGAGCATACAAGCATTCAGACATAACACTCATACAAAAGGAAGATAACATTCTGGGGGAACTGAGGCAGCCACTCTCCTATGAATTATAAAGCCAGGGTACATGATAGGGGGCTATCTTAAAAAAAAAAAACAAAAACCCCAAACCTTCTAGGGCACGGTGGTGCACCAATGATCCCAACACTGGCCGCTAGGCAGGAAGATCTCAAATCCAAAAACCAATCTACAAAGATATTGTTTCAAAAAAACCAATCAAGCAGAAAAGCCCAGGTCTGTCCAACACCTGCCAAGTCCACTCCAAGTGAGAAGAGCATCTAACGGCTTTCTCTATTCTATCCACCTCCAGCCTGTCCCTAGTGCCCAGACAACCCACTTCAGATCTAGCTTGAAAAAACTCACGCAAGCACAACCAATCAGGTCGTATCAATTATAAAGAACTAGGAGGGTGCACCAGGAAAGAGATGAGACACTGAGCAATTTCAATGTTATGGTTAAGGGAATTGGAAAAAAGCTGCCTCCGCAGTCAGTCCGTCAGTGACCTCAGAGGGTAGAGCTACACTGGACTGAACTACCTGCACCAGTGAAACTGGGAAAGCCAGGTGTGGAGCACAGCCGAGAGCAGGTTTGGTTTGCACCACAAAGGGGACCAAACCAAGAAATTACTAAAGAATGAATGAAGCGAGAGGTTCTCGGATAGGGACTTTTCAACAAAATACAAAAGGCCTGGAAAAAAAAAAAAAAATCACACCCACCCCAAATAGCCCACATCACTTCTACCATGCTCTATTTAAGGTTTCTTTTTAAAGAGTACCTTTCACCTGAGAGCGACCCTTCCCCCCACATACTGGGCCACACCCACACACTCCCACAACACTAACTTAAAATCCTTGTTGCCTTCTTTTCCTCCTTTCATAAATTTGGAGGGCAGAGCGAGTACTTTCTCCCGGCCTAAACAGTGCTTGACAGTGTTCAGTATGTCCCAACCATAAAAGAACGTGGCCGACCACAAGCAGTATCCATACAGGGGGCAAAGACCTCACACAGGGTAACCAACAAGGTGCACACATACATTTCAACCCGGCAAAATCAGTCCGAAGATACTGAACAATCAAGTACAAGAAGCTCAGCTCTAAGGCTGGAAATGTAAATGCAAATAGATCGTGTACAAATGGAATAAGCACCGCCATTACTCTCTGTAACTGCCACTTTATAAATTCTCTCTCCTTAGCGTATCCAGCCCCAATATTACAACTTGCCCCGAATTAGCACCCATCTGTATAATCGGAGGACGAAAACAATCCCATTTCACATTAGGGGTTGAGCAGGTAGTAACTGGCCACTTTTCTGCAGCGTACAAGTCACCGAAGGTTCCCTTTTACAAACCTCGCGTTTTAGCACCACCAACTTTCCCAAATTCTACTGTTCCCTCAAGTTCAAACACAGCCGTTTCCTACGACTACCCGGTTATCGTACAAGCCAAACCCCGCACACCTCCCATGTACACCACACACAATCATACTGGAATAAAAAACCGCGTGCTCTCTAGAGCACCCAGCCTGAAAGCAACACTCGAGTGACAGCCCGGAGCCGGAAGGGGGTCGCAGGCTACAGCGACCGCCCGGTACTCACACTCCATGGATGCGCTTGTGAATGTTGATGGTGTATTCCCGGGTCACCACCTCGTTGATGGCAGAACGGCCTTTCTTCTTCTCGCCACCCTTCTTTGCGGGAGCCATCTAAACGCAAGAGACAGGGAGGGAGGCACTAAGCAGGCAGTGGGAAAGCCCGAGCCCGAGCTAAGGTGCCCCCGGCAGGCCGTCCTCCCGCCGCCCCGGACCGCAGAGCCTCCGCGCGGCTCGGAACAAATCCCACCGAGCCTGCCCGTCCCGCGCTGGGAGCGGATGGAGCCGGATTTCAGAGCCCCGACCCCTCAACCATACTCACTCTGCCGGGCCCAAGTTGGAAAGGAAGGGCGCCAGGGATTGTGGGAAGGAAAGTCGCGTAGCCGTACAACTTCCGGGTCACGGAGAGGCAGGGAGGAAGAGGTGTGGCGAGGGAAGTTAAGGGTTAGGCTGTGACGTAAATGCGGCGCGCGTTGGAGGCGGAGCGAGAGGCATGAGGCGGGGCGGGGCGAGGAGGCGGGGCGGGGCGGGCGGGGCGGACGGGGCGGGCGGGGCGGGGCGGACGGGGCGGGCGGGGCGGGGCGGGGCGGGGGTGGGAGCGGGAGCGGGAGCGAGCTTGTTAGTCTTTTTGCAATATCTTCCTTGAACAATGCAGGTGCTGAGCCCGGCCGGGAGAGAAGATGCTCTGCAGCTTTTCGCGTTCACTCGTTTACTCAATCTACATTTATTGAATCTATTAGATGCTGTGCTTGGCGGAAGGTCCCCGGAATGACTGAGACCACAACCAAAGAACTTATTTTCCAAGTCGAAAATGCCCACGGAAATGCCATCCGTAGGAAATAGATCTCCGAATCTATCATGTCTATTGGAGTTTCAGCAATGGACGAGTTTCAGGATCTCATAGGCAAGAAGACAGGCAGGCAGACATTCCACGATCTCACAAGGAACCTAGGTCTCTCTACCTTCTTTGGCTAAGGGATGCTGGAGCCTTTGGATTCCCCAAAGGCCAGACTTGGGGCGGACAGGCAAGCGCTATCTCTCTTATAAGAAAATAGTGGTGCTCGTTTCGGCAGCACATATACTAAAACTGGAACGATACAGAGAAGATTAGCATGGCCCCTGAGCAAGGATGACACGCAAATTCGTGAAGCGTTCCATATTTTAAAAAAAAAGAAAGAAAGGAAGGAAGGAAGGACGGAAAAGAAAGAAAACAGTGTCAACAGCCACGTGTGGTGGTGCACACCTGTGATCCCAAAGCTCTGTAGGTTGAGTTAGGTGATCAGGAGTTCAAGGTATCCTTGACTGTAGTGGGTTACACACGCTTTACAATATCTGATGACTTCTCCTTGGGGCTAGGAGGAAATGAGCAGTCAGGTTCTGTTCCAGTTCTTAGAGAAACACAAAACAGAAAGGGGTTCCACCAGAGTGCTGATTGGTACTGCAGTTGAGCTCAGAAAATTCCAGCGCAATCTCCCAAGCAGAGCCACTCAAAGATAATTTAAAAGGAAGTCAGGAGTGATAACACTCAAGAGACAGAGCAGGATGATACCAAATTAAGGATGGGACTATTCTGGACTACACAGAGGCCAGCCTTGGGCTACACAATGAGGCTAGATCCAAGAGTAGGAGGAGAAGGAGAGAGGGAGAGAGGGGAGGGGGGAGTAGAGACTGAGGGATGAAGGGAGAGGAAGAGATATAAAGAGAATTTGAAAATATGAATTTGGGATCTTGAGCAAGGCTAACAAGAAGACAGAGGAGCCCACTAATCAGAGTGTGCTGACTTGAGCAAGAAATGATAATTAGTTATGGTTAATAAATAATGGTTAATTAGAAAAGCTGAGTTTATAAAAGGCTGTGAGTTCCTGACTTCACACTAAAAGAAAAACATGAATAATTTAAGGAGTCAATAAACTACACATGTCCATCCATTAATTATTAAGCTAAAAATCAAAAAGAATAAAAATAAGCCGGGTAATGGTGGTGCATGCTTTTAATCTCAGCACTTGGGAGGCAGAGGCAAGCAGATTTCTGAGTTCAAGGCCAGCCTGGTCTACAGAGTAAGTTTCAGAACAGCCAGGGCTATACAGAGAAACCTTGTCTTAAAAAAAAAAAAGAAAGAAAGAAAGAAAGAAAGAAAGATCATGATCAAAAAGAAAAAAATTCCCCTGCCTCATTTCTAATGAGCTTTTCTACAGAAAAACAAGGCTATTTATCTGCATAATATGAAGTCCATTTGACCACTGCAGTGGCTATTCCTGGTTGTCAACTTGACTACGTCTGAAATGAACTACAGTCCAGAATTAGAAGGCTCACCTGTGGCCCTAATCTGGAGGCTGAGAGATACAAGTTTCTGACCTGAATCTTGGCATGGAGACCTTGAGGAATAGTGACTACGAATCCCATAGGATTAACATAGAAGGCTCTATGAGTTCAAGGTTATCTGGGGTTAAAGGTGTGGTGGCACACACCTTTAACCTGGGCCACATTTTTTGCTGGAGACCTATATAAGGACATTGGAAGAAGGAAGGCGCTCTCTGCTTCGCCTGCTTGCCTTGTGGGACTGAGCAATTGCTGGATCCTTGGACTTCCATTCACAGCTGCTGCCGTGACTGTTGTTGGGAGTTGATTGTTGGGAGTTGGACTACAGACTGTAAGTCATCAATAAACCCCTTTACTACATAGAGACTACCATAAGCTCTGTGACTCTAGAGAACTCTGACTAAGACAACCACTAACAGAATTTCTCTAGATGACTCAAATTAGACTTTTTTTTTTTTTTTTTTTTTTTT
>JADRCD010096952.1:0-16063 GCA_019843815.1 Montemys delectorum | reverse complement strand
CAAGACTTTTATCATGAAGGGATGTTGGATTTTGTCAAATGCTTTCTCAGCATCTAATGAGATGATCATATGGTTTTTTTCTTTGAGTTTGTTTATATAGTGAATTACATTGATGGATTTCCATATATTGAACCATCCTTGCATCCCTGGGATGAAGCCTACTTGATCATGGTGGATGATAGTTTTGATGTGTTCTTTGATTTGGTTCGCAAGAATTTTGTTGAGTATTTTTGCATCAATATTCATAAGGGAAATTGGTCTGAGTCTTTCTTTCTTTGTTAGGTCTTTGTGTGGTTTAGGTATAAGAGTAACTGTGGCTCCATAGAACGAATTGTGTAGAGTGCCTTCAGTTTCTATTTTGTGGAATAGTTTGAGGAGTATTGATATTAGGTTTCTTTGAAGGTTTGATAAAACTCTGCACTAAACCCATCTGGTCCTGGGCTTTTTTTGGTTGGGAGACTATTAATGACTGTTTCTATTTTATTAGCAGATATGGGACTGTTTTGATCATTAATCTGAATTTGATTTAACTTTGGTACCTGGTATCTGTCCTGGTATCTGTACAAAATTCCATTTCATCCAGGTTTTCCAGTTTTGTTGAGTATAGGCTTTTGTAGTAGGATCTCATGATTTTTTGGATTTCCTCAATGTCTGTGGTTATGTCTCCATTTTCATTTCTGATCTTATTAATTAGGATACTGTCTCTGTGCCCTCTAATTAGTCGGGCTAAGAGTTTATCTATTTTGTTGATTTTCTCAAAGAACTAGCTCCTAGTTAAGTTGATTCTTTGTATAGTTCTTTTTGTTTTCATTTTGTTGATTTCAGCCCTGAGTTTTATTATTTCCTGCCTTTGACTCCTCTTAGGTGAATTTGCTTCTTTTTGTTCTAACGCTTTCAGGTGTGTTGTCAAATTGCTGGTGTATCTGCTCTCCAGTTTCTTTTTGGAGGCACTTAAAGCTATGAATTTTCCTCTTAAGACTGCATTTATTGTGTCCCATAAGTTTGGGTATGTTGTGGCTTTATTTTCATTAAACTCTAGGAAGTCTTTAATTTCTTTCTTCCTTGACCAAGTTATCATTGAGTAGAGTGTTGGGTTTTTGTTTGTTTGTTTGTTTGTCTTTGTTTTTTTTTTTTTTCGAAGTAGGGTTTCTCTGTGTAGTCCTGGCCATCCTGGAGCTCACTCTGTAGACCAGGCTGGCCTCAAACTCAGAAATTCTCCTGCCTCTGCCTCCCAAGTGCTGGGACTAAAGACATGTGCCACCACACCCGGCTGAGTAGAGTGTTGTTAAGCTTCCACATGTATGTGGGCATTCTATTGTTTATATTGTTATTGAAGAGTGGCCTTAGTCCATGGTGATCTGATAGGATACAAGGAATTATTTCAATCTTCTTGTATTTGTGGAAGCCTGATTTGTGACTAATTATATGGTCAGTTTTGGAGAAGGTACCATGAGGTGCTGAGAAGAAAGTATATCCTTTTGTTTTAGGATAAAAAGTTCTATAGATATCTGTTAAATCCATCTGTTTCATAACTTCTGTTAGTCTCACTGTGTCCTGGTTTAGTTTCTGTTTCCATGTTCTGTCCATTGCAGAGAGTGGGGTGTTGAAATCTCCCACTATTATTGTGTGCTGTGCAATGTGTACTTTGAGCTTTAGTAAAGTTTTTTTTTTTTTTTTTTTTTTTTTTTTTTTTTTTTTTTTTTTTTTTTATGAATGTAGATGCCCTTTGATTTGGAGCATAGAGGTTCAGAGTTGAAAATTCATCTTGGTAGATCATACCTTTGATGAATATGAAGTGTTCCTCCTTATCTTTTTGATCACTTTAGGGTAAAAGTTTATTTTGTTTGATATTAGAATGGCCACTCCAGCTTTTTTCTTGGGACCATTGGCTTGGAGAATTATTTTCCAGCCTTTTATTCTGAGGTAGTGCCTGTCTTTGTCACTGAGGTGGGTTTCCTGTATGCAACAAAATGTTGGGTCCTGTTTACATACCCAATCTGATAGTCTATGTCTTTTTATTGGGGAATTGAGTCTATTGATATTAATAGATATTAAGGAAAAGTAATTGTTGTTTCCTGTTATTTTTGCTGTTAGAGTTGGAATTTTATTCATGTGGCTATCTTAATTTTTTTGGAAGATTACATTTTTGTTTTTTCAGAGATGTAGTTCCCCTCCTTGTGTTGGAGTTTTCCATTTATTACTCTTTGAAGGGCTGGATTTGTGGAAATATATTGTGTGAATTTGGTTTTGTCATGGAATACTTTGGTTTCTCCATCTATGGTGATTGAGAGTTTTGCTGGGTATAGTAGTCTGGGCTGGCATTTATGTTCTCTTAGGGTCTGTATGACATCTGCCCAGGATCTTCTAGCTTTCATAGTCTCTTGTGAGAAGTCTGGCGTAATTCTGATAGGCCTGACTTTATATGTTACTTGACTTTTTTCCCTTACTGCTTTTAGTATTCTTTCTTTGTTTTGTGCATTTGGTGTTTTGACTATTATGTAGTGGGAGGAATTTCTTTTCTGGTCCAGTCTATTTAGAGTTCTATAGGCTTCTTTATGTTCATGGGCATCTCTTTCTTTAGGTTAGGGAAATTTTCTTTTATAATTTTGTTGAAGATATTTACTAGCCCTTTAAGTTGGAGGTCTTCACTCTTTTCTATACCTATTATCCTTAGGTTTGGTCTTCTCATTGTGTACTGAATTTCCTGGATATTTTGGGTTAGGAACTTTTGGCATTTTGCATTTTCTTTGACTGTTGTGTCAAGTTTTTTATGGTATCTTCTGCCCCTGAGATTCTCTCTTCTATCTCTTGCATTCTGTTGGTGATGCTTGCATCTATGTTTTCTGACTTCTTTCTTAAGATTTCTAACTCCAGAGTTGTCTCTCTTTGTGATTTCTTAATTGTTTCTACTTCCATTTTTAGGTCCTTGATGGTTTTGCTCAATTTCTTCACATGTTTGTTTGTGTTTTCCTGTAGTTCTTTAAGGGATTTTTGTGTTTTCTCTTTAAGGGCTTCTACTTTTTTACTTGTGATCTCCTGTAATTCTTTATGGGACTTTTTTGTTTCCTCTGTAAGTGCTTGTACCTCTTTACCTGTGTTCTCCTGTATTTCTTTAAGGGAGTTATTCATGTCCTTCTTAAATCCCTTTAGCACCATTGTGAGATATGATTTTAGATCCAAATCTTGCTTTTTCAGGTGTTTTGGGATATCCAGGATTTGCTGTGGTGGGAGTACTAGGTTCTGATGAAGCCAAGTAGTCTTGGTTTCTATTGGTAGGATTCTTGCCTTTGCCTTTCTCCATCTGTTGATCTCTGGTGTTAGATGTTCTTGCTGTCTCTGACTAGAGCTTGTTCTTCCTGTGGGTCTGTAAGCCAGAGTCAGTACTTCTGGGAGATCAGCTCTCCTCTGGTAAATCCCAGGCACAGATAGCTATGGATCAGTTGTCCGTCCTGAGTCTTGGGGTCAGAGCACACCCTAGAGACAGGATCCCCACTTGCGGGAAAGGTGCAGAGAGGGCTGTGGGTCTGTTGTTCCTCCTAGGTGTGGTCTGAGGTAGAAATGATCCTCACCAGGCTGTCCTGCTACTTGTGAGGCCTGTGCCTCTTGACTGACCCCACCTTAGAAAATCACCAGGGAGAGAATAGCGGATCTCACCCGAGCCCCTGGGTTAAAGTACTCCCTGTAGGCAGGCTCTCCTCTTGCAGCAAAGGGGCAGAGTGGGTTGCAGATCCACCGCTGTCACTTGGAGGCTAAGAAGATCCTGTTCCTGCCGCCCTGTGGCTTGTGAGGCCTGTGCCTCGAAACTAAATATTAATGAATTTCTTTAAAGCATATAAATATTTATTAAGCTGTTCACATATGCTAAAGGAATAGAATGAACATCCTCATTACCTATGGAGATGTGCAACTGGTATTTCTGTTCATCTCCATTTCAGCAACCATAAAAGTTCCGTTGTATCTAAAGATGATACTGAGGAAATGTGTGGCAGGACACAAATATGAGAGAATACACTTATAATCCCACTACTAGGAAGGCAGGGGTAGACAGAGCATACGTTCAAAGTCATCCCTGGCTATATACCAAGTCCAATACTAGCTTGGGCTAAATGAGACCCTTTCTACAAAGGAGACTCCCTATCTATCTATCTATCTATCTATCTATCTATCTATCTATCTATCTATGTATGTGTGTATATATATATATATAAGATATAGGTATTATATGATGCATAGATACAGATATAGGCATAGATATAGATAAATATAGAGAATGTAGATATAGCTATAAATATAAATGAGAGATAGAGATCATATTGATTGAAATGAGGGAGGGAATGAAGGAGGGAAGGAAGGAAGGGAAGAAGGAAAGAAGAAAGAGAGGGAGGGAGGGAGGGAGGGAGGGAGGGAGGGAAAGAGGAAGGGAGGAAGGAAGACACCCTACCTTGGAGCACCAACAGTAAGATCCTGACCTCCCCTAGCCAAGACACAGCAATCAAAAAGAAGGAACTGTGGATGCAAAGGACAACTTTCCTTGATCTCATGGCCAATGCTACTAGAGAGAAGCCTGTCTCTCAAGATCACAGACTGTGTTGTTGTGTTCATACAGTGCTTCCAAGTTCTAGGACTGTAGAAACAAGAATGGTTCATTGGAGGCCAGGGCTCAGCCTGATGGGGATGGTGGTGAGTGAGGAGGAGTTGCTTCCCATCCGAGGTGGGTGTTCCACACCTACAGAAGCAACTAGAAAATAACTGTCTTCTGTCTCATTCTTCTGGAACAGCTTCAGAAAATAGTTTTCTTAACATTTCAGCTCTGAAGAATGAGTAAAAGAAAAAAAATTGGTTTAGACTCTTCCTAATTGCTAAAGTCCAATCTAATTTCTCCATATGAAAAGATTTAGTGTACTTAGTTGCTTTTTTCCCCCTGAAAGGCATAGTTTATTACTAGCACCCAAATTCAATCATTTTAAAGCCATAAGCATTCTAATTTTACATGATCTTTCTTTTTTTATATATATTTTTATTGAATAGTTTTTTATTTACATTTCAAATGTTATCCCCTTTCCTAGTCCCTCCCCAGAAACCCCCTATTCCATCTCCCTCTGCTTCTATGAGGGTGTTCCTCCCACCAATCCACTCCCATCTCCCCTCCCTGGCATTCCCCTACACTAAGGCATGGAGTGTTCCCAGGACCAAGGGCTTCTCCTCCCATTGATGTTCAACAAGGCCATCCTCTGCTACATATGCGGCTGGAGCCATGGGTCCCTCCATGTGTACTCTTTGGTTGGTGTGTTAGTCCCTGGGAGCTTGGGGTGGGAGAGTCTGGTTGGTTGATATTGTTGTCCTTCCTATGAGGCTGCAAAGTCCTTCAGCTCCTCATGCTGACAAGAGCCTGATACAGCTGTTTCCTGAGAGGCTTTGCCAGAGCCTGACAAAAACAGAGGCAGATGTTCACAGCTGACCATTGGACTGAGCATTGAGTCGCCAATGGGGGAGTTAGAGAAAGGACTTAGTTGTTTCTTAAGATAGAAAATAAATTGTAAGCTGAGAGGGGCTTGGGAAATGACAGAAATTAATATCAAGATGAATTTTAAAATATGTATAACATTTATTCGACCAGGGATATCGCTCTATTCCCAGCAACTGTCACACTTTATAAGTAGAAAACTCTTTGGTTAAATGAATTAAATGGACAAAGAGTATCCCCAGCATATGATGTCCACTGGGAGTGAATGACAGCAACTAGGAACACAGACGGTTTCCATCTAGATTGATTTCTGCGGGCAGCATTATAACACAGACTAGAAGCTGGTTACAGGTGCTCTAGAAGATTCTGTGACAAAGTCAAGAGTATCTTATCCTCAGAGTGGAGAGTCTATACCCATCCTTTCATCAGTGACAACTTATATCTTCTGTTGATTGGACTGACAGGTGAGTAGTTGTGGTTGTTGGAAGCCACGGCCAGCTCAGCAGATCCTACTGTGTCATTATCTACCGGGACAGAGCAAATTCTCAGCCTGGTTGTTATGAAGCAGTTCTGTCTCAAGACACTGGAAGTGATGTGGACTCTAGGGGAGGAAGCTATTGTATGAAATTCCCAAGGATCAACCATCCTTACTCAGAACCTACCTCCCACGCCCTGCTCCAAATCTCCATAGCTGAGTACATTCCAGAACTAATATATTACAACTAGTCTCCCTTTGTTTGAGCTACAAATGGGCGCTCTAATGATTCTGAAGTAGAACAAATCTGAAGTCAGCCTACAGTCAGACCTTAGCCTATAAGCTGGTTACCCTTGTGACCTATGCTGTAGACCAGACAGCCTCAATTTTGGGAAACCAGAGTGGGATAGATGGGGATAGCACCTGAAAATAGAGCATGACCACATTTGAAAAGGAGTCATACACTGTGATAGGGCTGTGCTGTGTTAGGTGGGCTCCTACCCATAAACTGTGGTCTTCGTCACTTAGATATAGGATTAGCCAGGGGTAATCCTGGGTGCTTTGCTTCTTCAAATGCAGATGTTGAAGGTGGCCAGCAATGTGGAGAAATAAAGAGGTGGAAGAGACCGGCATCCCACCAGAGCTCAGAGACACTGGACAGGCAGACTCGGGAGACTGCTGCAGGACCCCGCGGAACTGCCTTGGGACAGGTGTTGGGCTGTGTTAGGCCATGGGATGCCACTTGGTAGGGGGTGGGGAGAAGGCACAGTCTTGGCTCTGGCTCTTGGGCACCACAGACTGCTGGGTACCTCAGGAGAGCTGGCTCAGGTTCTCAGTCTTGTACATCTCCAGACGCAGCTAGATGTCTCAGAAGAGCTGAGAGCAAAGTGAGAGTCCATTCAGCCCCTGGGCAGAAGGGAAAAGGGGCAGGGGAAGAAGGTGCTGGGTGGTTCAGACAAGAGTCCTTGGTCCCCTCTGGCAGCTGGAAACACTGGAAGGCTTTCCTGCAGGAGATTAGACTCTGCTCTTCAGGGGAGGGCCTAAGCCATTGTTCCAGCATGTCGAGTCTAGATGAAAGGAGGAAGTCCATGGTTTTAGAGCTTTATTATAGAAAACACAGAGAGAGGGAGAGAAGGTAGAAAAGTAGAGGCTGGCCATGGCCACGTGGAGAGAGGGAAAAGGAAGGAGGAGAGAGGGAGCAAGAGGTGAGAGTAAGAGACAAGAGAGCAAGAGCTTAAGGGTGGGGGCAAGCAGCCCCTTTTATAGTGGGCTGGGCTACCTTGCTGTTGCTAGGTAACTGTGGGGCGGGACATACCTGGCTGTAGTCAGGAGACTGTGGGGACAGAGTCCAGCCAGAATACTAGTATCTTGAAGCATTGTCTACATCGTTAATAGCCACAGTATAATAGAGTTGAGGGCTTGTGGTGTCAGGTGCCTAATGTCTGGCGGTGTAGCTCACTGTTCCGTCCCTTGTAGAATTTTCTACTGGATCTCCAGAATAAGCCTCACTCAACCAGAACACAGACTGCCTTTCCTAGTCCAATACAGCAAAGCCATTAAAGAACTCTCCAAAGAACTTCAGAAGATCATCCCAGTCAGCGAGCCTTGTCCACTAGGTACCTAGTAGACTGCCCCACACATGGCTTCACTTAGGGCTTCTAGACTACAAAGCTGTGAGGAAATGTGACCTTTTGTGCTTAAATTCAAGGCTCAAGGGTGTGGATCATAGACTTCAGCTATGGCTTCCCCTCCCTTCCTTTCATGTCTTCCCTTTCTGTCCTCCTCCTTTCTTCCTCTTTCTGTTCATCTTTCTCTGGCTCTTCCTCCTCACCCCCTTTTCCTCCTCCTCCTGCTCTTCCTCCTCCTGCACCTTTTCCTCCTCCTCCTCTTTACCCCTTCTCCTCCTCTTTCTCCTTCTCTTCCTCCTCCTTCTTCTCTTCCTCCTCCTTCTCTTCATCTCCTCCCCTCCTCCTTTGCCTCATCCCAGTCTCCTCCTCCTTCGCCTCTTCCTCCTTCTGTTCACCCCCTCTCCTCCTCCTCTTTACTCTTCTTTCTTTTTCTTCCTCTCCTCTCCCTGTTCCTGGATCTGACTTGGTTACTATGTCTTAAGTCATAGGTGTGGGACTACTATAGACACAGCCTCTCCTAAGTGGCTTTAAGCTACATTCCGCAGCTCCTTCTTCCACTTGAAGAAATTGCTCTTGCTATGCCCATGATACCCAGAGTTCTCCAAACTAGTAACCAGAACCTCTGGACACTCACAGTACCCTAACCTTTGGACACTCACAGTACCCCATAACCAGCCTGTACTGCCAAGCTGGCAGCTATCTCCTGTCCTCATAGACACTTTGGTTCAGCAGACTTGGGGTTCCTAAGGCCCTTTCTGTGCCTCCCCTCAGACAGGAGAGAGTGACAGTTCTGCAGATCAACGGGCTTCTTGATAAGCTCACTACATCCTCGCTTCTGTGCTTTGCCTTCAGTCCTCTGGGAACTCACTGTTTATCCAACTTCTGGGATTAGAACTTTTCTGCACTAAGGTAAACTGTGTAATGATTAAAATAGAACTTTCCAGTTTCTCAAACCTATTAACCCCACTCCCAGGGGAAGCAGTACAGTCTCTATGCAGGCTGAAGGGGGTCTAACATGTCTCAATCAGACCACACTGCTGCTGCTGCTGCTTTAAACATATATATGTATAAGTGTATGTATATGTCCATATATGAAACAGCTTTTGCTTCCTTACCTAGAATCTGCTCCTGTTCTTCACTCACATGTAGAAACGCTTGCACTTCCCACTTGCTAGATCATCTCTGGTTAAGTACTAGCCACCTCACCCAGGTGACCTGCACTGCACCCTCCTGAGACAAGCCTAAGGCTACAAGCCACCTCATCTGATAGTTGTCCTCTCCAACTGAGGTGGATTTGGGGCCATGGCAGAATTCTAATTTTGTCCCCCGCTGGATGAGATGTCATGTAGGGCAGAGCCAGTCAGAGCATCTAAAATTAGAACTGAGGTATCATTTTGCAAAGTGAGGCCCATCGGTGTAATTAAGGAAGTGGGTCACCATCCTGGCACTTCAGGGCTGATAGTGGGAGCCCAAAGTGTGAGATTTTCAGACATGAATTTAAAATAAACACAATGGAAGCACTAGGTGAAGTCACTGGGCTTTTTAGAATGTGTTTTCTCTTTACTATGTTTTTATTAATTTAACTGGTTTTGAGACAAGGTTTCCTGTAGCATAGGTTGGCCTTGAACACACTATATATCCGAGGTAGACTTTGGATGCTTGGTTCCTCCTGCTTCTGTCTTTTGACTGCTGTGATTGCAGACATCCACACCCATACCTGGCTTTTGCAATGCTGGGAATTGAACTCAGGGTCTCCAGCACACTAAGCAAAGGACTCAGACCAGCTGAGATACATTCCTAGCCCCACTGCCTCTGGAATTCTTATGTGAAGCAGGAACTGGTATCGATTCTGTCCTAACCGCAGTGGGTCTGTCCTTGGCATCTCCCTCAGTGCACGTTGGCAAACTCACTCAGCCACTGTCCTTGCCTTCATCGTAACTCCTGCTGGCCCCACCCTTGGTGACACTGACAGCATGAAAAGGACTCTGTTCAGAGGATCTCCCTCTGGGAAAAGGAATCCAGGTGGAGGCTGGGAGAGTGGACAGGGAAAGCCTGGGAACCTGCTGATATCACTTCCACCCCTCCTTGCCTGACCTCAGTACTTCCTCCCACAGAATGCGGCTTGTTAGGGTCTCCTCTCTCGTCAGAGTCAGAACCAATGTGCAGAAGTGTTGAGGACATCCTCACAGCCTGGAACTGCTCTCCACAGACCTCAGCTCATGATTCTTACAGAGTGCGGCCGAGTCTCTTGTCTATTCCCCAGTGAGGA
Source organism: Montemys delectorum (assembly GCA_019843815.1). Taxonomy (NCBI): domain Eukaryota; kingdom Metazoa; phylum Chordata; class Mammalia; order Rodentia; family Muridae; genus Montemys; species Montemys delectorum. Next base: position 6,227 of record JADRCD010096952.1, on the reverse strand, counting down.
CACAGCTCACTTCAACATTCACAAGGATGGTTGAAAAAGCTGGGGAGACAGGCTTCTGGGTGATCTCAGCCAGCTCCTGGGGAGGGCAGGCACATCCTCACCACTGCTCCCTAAACTTGCTGCAGGCTCTTGGTGGCCAGGTTTTCTTTCTATACACCATGGAATACATCTATGATTCTGGAGTATTAGAAGCCCAGGAACCATTGAACAACAGAGAGAGTGCAAATGGGGGAGCCTTTTCCAGTGTTCTGCACATATGCACAGGAAAAACCTCTAAAATTTGAAATCAGAAGCATCCCATGGCTATGTTTTGTTCCCTACTTCTTTTTTTGCAGTAACAATTTAAAAGTACTTTATGATAGATTTTTAAAAACGCCTCAATTATATATCACCCAATAGTCCTTAATTATAGACTATCACATAATTACATAATTATGGACTTTAGAGATTCATATTATTTACTCCATAGTCCATAAAAGGGCTGTTCTGGACTGCCTTGCAATTGTGTAATTAGGGATGTCGGAAACACGAGCTGTTTCACCAATAGTTTGTGCTGATATAGCTTGCTATGTCACCACAACTCCAGAAATGTTCTGGGTCCCAAGTCATCACGGGGAAGGAGCACATAGACCCAGAACACTGAGTGTTCTATCCACCATCTAGGCCTGTGTGATGATCACAGAGTTGGATTCTGTCATGGAGAAGTGGCCAGGGAGGTCACAGTTCAACATTGTGGACATGTAGTAAAGAAATTATATCATATTTAAAAGTCAGCACATTTGCAAGGCAACTTGCTTTTGATTATGATTATGATTATATTATTTTCATTGATGCATTGGTTGGAATATCATCAAATTTCAGTGTATTGTGGTCAGAGCAGAACTAAACCAGATCAGTCACACACTGTCTGTATTCCCAAAGGTAAACCCTGAAGACCCTAATCCCTGTAGTCAGAAAATCTAGAAGGCTTGCGTGGTGCACACATCCTGAAGTTGAGAGTTGAAGAGATTATGAGATGCCAGTGGGTCATCGTTACAAACAAAAGACTCAGCACAAGACCAGGGCAAGTTCATCTTATACTCTTTGTCTTCCAGAGATTTTCTCAAGGGAGGGGGTCTCCTGAGAAAGGGGGTACTTCTTCAAGTTCAACATTCAAGGTCTTAAAAAGCTCAGTGGACTCTGGTTGGGCAGTAGTAGACTAGTTTGTGTTCTGAAATGAACATGCATACCCTAAGTTCCAGGCTAGCCTTTCTCATTGCTTTTTCTCTGTGGAGGGCTCGCTACCTGTACTATGCTGCGTACTCTGTAGTCTGAGGACCTTGAGATGACAAGATTTCCATCTGCATAATCCCTGGACCTTAAAGCACAGTGTCAGCCGGTCAATTCATGGACATTGTAGGGATGGTAGAGAGTAGACAAGCCATAATTCTTGGGCTGGAAAGAGGTTCCGGTGGATGTCTTAGTCAGTGTTCTATTGCTATAAAACTGCCACAACTGTGGCAACTTTTATACAAGAAAGTAATTTCTTGGGGCTGGCTTATATTCAGAGGTTTAATCCTTTATTGTTATGGCAAGAAGCATGGTGGCATGCAGGCAGACATGTTGCTGGACAGGTCACTGAGAGTCCTACCTCTAGGTTGGCAGACAGCAGGAAAAGACAGGGGTGGGGTAGGATCTGGGCCTAGCTTGAACATTTGAAGCCCCAAAGTCTACCCACACTGACACACTTTCACCAATAAGGCCACACCTCTTAATAGTACCACTCACTGGTGACCAAACATTCAAGTCTATGAGGCTATGGGGGCCATTTGTATTCAGGCCACCACAGTGGATAGAGACCTTGATGCATGAGCAAGAGAGCCTGAGTTTGTATTTCTAGCACCCAAGTGAAAGGCCAGTGTTGTAGGAAGGAGACACTGGAGGACCCCGGGGTACCTGCCAGCTGATCTAATCAACTGCTGAGCTCTGGGTTCACTGAGAGACTTTGTCTCAAAAGGTACTGCGTGCCACAATTGGGCAGGATACCCAATGTTAAGCTCTAGACCCTGAATACTACATAGAGATGAGGTGCATATACATGACATAGAGCATGCGCACGTGCACACACACACACACACACACACACACACACACACATGCACACACGCACAAAAGAAGCCCCTGTGATTTCTCTGTCATTTTTGCTATGACCTTACACCTTTATCCAGGAAGGTATGCCTTTCTCTTGAAGTCAGTGAGAGTGTAACCATTTTAACCTAAGAAACAAGCTCCTTTCTGTCTCTGCTTACATCCCGCCCAGAGTCTCAGAACAACCCCCTCCCAGCACTGTTAGAGAGCTATTTTGATTCTGAAATATCAGGTGGAAGACAAAAGCAAAAATAAAATCGTATTTTGAATTTTGCCAGAGAACAAGTTGCTGAAAGAGTGTTACCCTTACACAAATCCGGTCCCTAACGGTGGGGCTCGTCAGAACTTTTGATGTTTAAAGAGACACCATAAAAGCATATTGCAGGATGTCCTTATTCTATAAAGTGAGGAATGGAAACACATTGAAAATGTCACTGGAATAAATCATTGTGCACTGTGGAATCATAGCTCACAGGTGAGAGAGAAAATCTGCCTCAGATACACGCCCTATGCTGCCCAGCTTGCTCTGAGGGGAACCTGGCTGCCTTTCAAGCACTGAGCCACATACAAATCTTCTGTGATTTGGGGGAAGGGATCTTTGAGGCAGCAGCATGGAAAATTAGGAGACCAAGCTCAAGCCTGGTTTAGTGGGATGCCAGTTCACCTCTGGACTTCAGAGCAGTGTCTTCACTCACCAGGACATTCCGCAAATAAATAGGGGTGATTAAAGAGGAAGGTTTAGAGTTTTAATTGCTGCAAATTTACAACAGCTTGACAGTAAGTGCACTGTCATAAAGGCACAGGGCCATGCTTATGATTTCAAGTGGAGACGAGCCCTAAGTTTCATGCACAGGAGTCATGTACACAATCCTTGCTCACAACGATGAGCATAATCTGGATGTACATGTTTGGGATTCATGCACATGATCTATAGGCACAACCTAGATCCAGTGCACAAGACTCATGTTAAGAAGCATCCATCGCCTTTCTCTCAGCATCGGGGTTTCAGTTGTTTGCTTGTTTTTGTTTTCCAGCCCCGTAATGGAGGGAAAAAAAAAACAATAGTAGAGTTTTGAGGTTTTGAGTACTTCTGGATCTCTCAGTGGTGTGTTTCTTAAGGTTTTTTTTAAGTTGTATGCCGTACAGTTTCCGTTTCCAGGAGGAACTGTGTGCCACAGCACAGATGTTCCTGCTGCCTATGAATATTTTATGTGAATTTCTGAAAAAAAACATCAAAGTTGTATCCTTCTGGAAAGGTTGGTGTCAGTCTTTCTCGGACGCACTTACCTATGGCCTGTTGTGTGAACTCCATTCATAGATTTAGCTGCTTATTTAAAAGGAACAAAAAACATTATGAAGGAAATCAACAGCTTGTTATACACTTTGGAACGCTTCGTTAGCATCCTCCTCATTCAATAGAGGCCAACAGAAACCTCTGCTGGATGCAAATCTCCTCCTAAGTGATATGCCTGAGAGAATGCTGGGAAGTCCTGCAATGCAGAGGCGTTATACTTGCTTCAACAGGTACAAATTCTATTCACAGAGATATTCTTTCTAGCTGAATTCCACAAGCTGTGATGGTCTACAAGGCAGTTCTGTAAGCAAGAGATGATACTGAACGCTGCAGGCAACACCCTTGGAAGCTCAGGGGGCAGACAGGAACCAAGATCTGCCAGTCATGGAATACACAGCAACCTTCTGGGACCTGAGTATCATCAGCACTTGAGACCAAAGCTCTGATCGACACACAAAGCACTAGATAAAGACGCACAAACACTACTTACCAACTTGAAAAAAAATAAAATCAAAGGAAGAAGAGGAAGAGGAGAGAGAAGAAAAAGAAAAAGAAGAGGAGGAGGAGGAAGAAGCATAAATAACTATTGGGAAGGAGACAAAAACAGGAATATGACTATTTCAATGAATTTTATAATTTAAGTTATTTATTTATTTATTTATTTATTAAATTCGTTTACATCTCAATTGTTATCCCCTTACTGGTTTCCCCACCTCTCAGAAACCCTCTATCCCATCCCCCTCCCCCTGCTTCTGTGTGGGTGTTCCTCCATTCACTCATCCACTCCTGCCTCCTCACCCTGGCATTCCCCTACACTGGGGCATCTATTGAGCCTTCATAGGACCAATGACCTCTCCTCTCATTGATACCTGACAAGGCCATCCTCTGCTACATATGCAACTGGAGCCATGAGTCCCTCCATGTGTACTCCTTGGTTGATGGCTTAGTCCCTGGGAGCTCTAGGGGTCTGGTTGGTTCATATTGTTGTTCTTCCTATCAGCTCCTTCAGTCCTTTCTCTAACTCCTCCATTAGGGACCCCACACCCAGAGCAATGGTTGGCTGTGAGCATCCGACTCTGTATTTGTAAGGCTCTGGCAGGGCCTCTCAGGAGACAGCTATACCAGGCTCCTTTCAGCAAGCATTTCTTAGCATCCACAATAGTGTCAGAGTTTGGTGACTGTATCTGGGATGAATAAAACCCTCAAGGCTCATGGGCAAAGAGATCCTAGAGTAGGTCATGCTGTGACTCTGCAATGGGACCCACAGAAAATGAGGCGCACAGAGTAAACGGGTGATGTGGGATTGTTACTAGGTCAACTAGGTGAAATGGACTGTTCCCTTAAAACAGAAACGAAGGATTCACATCAGTTATACAGAATGTGTTTTAGCATATATAAGCCATGATTTGATCCTTGGTACAAAAAAAATTAAAGCTCATCTTACTGCTTTATTAAAGTCTAAATGCTTACTGGGAGCAATGATGCTGAATGGGGGATGTTTATCGAGTATACATGATAGTGCCATCGTTTAACTACCAGTGGTAGAAAATAAGATAACATGAAATAAATAAAATAAGATCTAAGAGCTTGCAAGCCTCGGTGTCAATTCTGTGTAGTCAGGCACAATATGGATTTATAAAACGCCAGCAAACAGAATTTAAAACATTTGGGAGAGGCAGATAATTGATCAGGATCGTCCTCAGCTCATTGTGGCCATTGACACATGGGGTTCTGGATCCCTGTTAGTGGGTAAAAGTGCAAGTGACTGCCCAGATGTGGCCACAGGTCAGACAGTAATTGCACAAAGAGATTGCAATTTAAACCTACCCAGACCCCAAATCAAAATACATGTTCACTGACTTGCAAACCAGATGTGAGCTTACATGGTCACTGGGACTAATATTCCTAATAAAGCATCCTTTTTAACAAAACTGAAAATCGATGACAGGAGAAGTTTTAAAATTGACACCAGCCTTTTGAGAAACTGGAAATAGATCTTCCTGTCAAAGATGAGCACGCTCTGCTCTGTCTAGACTGCTCCGGGAGCAAAATTATCCGATTTTCATTTCCTCAATTTCACTCCACAGCGGCGGGACGTGAGAGTATCGATTCATCCACTGAAACAAAAAACAGAAGGGCTCTTCACCACAGCAGGGTCAGACGGGTTTGTGGGTGTCTAATTATATCGAGAGAGTGAGTATAAATCTTCCCTGGTCGTTACAGGAGCCATGAGTAGAGTCCAAAGGCATCATTAGAACCCGTCAGCCTCCCTCTCCTCCTCCTTTGTTTTATGGGAGGTCATAGATGCTAGAGCTAATATTATCATGCTTCACAGATTTTCAAATTTGTATCGGAAATAAGATTTGCTGCATGAGAAGACCAGCGTGCTTCGCTGTTTGCACAAGCAACTCAGTAGATAGGCATTCCGGCTGGTTCTGCGCATGTCTGTTGTTGACTGGAGGAACTCTGTGAAGATACAGACCGAAGCAACTGCACACACAGTATATGCTAGAGGAGTTGTGTTCATGGTGCAGACCACAGGAGCTGTACACACAGTAGAAACTCACGGAAGCAGGTGGTCAGTGTAGACCAGAGGGAACTGCCCACAGTGTAGACGAGAGGAACCACATTGTGCTCTCTCTCTCTCTCTCTCTCTCTCTCTCTCTCTCTCTCTCTCACACACACACACACACACACACACACACACACACACACACACACACACACACACACACACACACACACACACACACACACAGGCACACACACACACACACACACACACACACACACACACACACACACA
>JADRCD010096946.1:0-10830 GCA_019843815.1 Montemys delectorum | reverse complement strand
AAAAAAAAGCAGCTCAAAGCCTCAGTTTCCCTCATGTGCATTTCCTTTGTTGAGCTTGATCTATTATTCCTACCTAGCCTCCATAAAACCTGTCACCCACGTACTCTGTCCATGGTGATACCCTGAACCACCAGTCAAGTGCTGTAGGTGGCTGTGACTTCTGTTTTCAGGTCCTGTGTATTTAGCTTAGGTTGCCCTCTCTAGGACTCAGCCTGTCTGTCTGTCTGTCCATATATACATTATCTATCTTATCCATCTATTCATACATCTATTTGTCTGTCTCCCCTCCCTCCTTCTTCCCTTCCTCCTCTCTGAGATTGGGTGAAATATGTTCCCATTTAGCCCAGGTTGGGCATAAGTTTACTATGTGTGGTGGTTTGAATATGCTTGGCCCATGGGAAGTGGCACTATTAGGAGATGTGGCCTTCTTAGAGGAAGCGTGTCACTGTAGGTGTGGTCCGCGCTATTTTCCCACCGGCAGGAATACACGGACACACACACAGGATCCTTCTGCAGCAAACCTTTATTACCATGTGGCGAGGAGAGAGAGAGCCCTGGCGAATGCACTGTTTATATACACCCTGGAACGGCGTGTTCATCTCTGATTGGCTGTTTGCTCATTACCTCATGAGACGCCTCGGGATAGGCTGTGACTTGGCGCCTTTTGGCCCTAGCACATGCGCAGATGGGCTGAGACTTAGTGCGCTCTGGCCCTAGGCACATGCGCAGACTACGTGTTAAGGGGAGAAGAAACCGGATGCCTGCGCCATCTTGTAATGGAGGCTGCCGGCTTAGTGTGGCTCTCTACATCTCCCCCTTTTAGTTTTAAATGATAGGCTCTGTCCAATGCCCCGTGTCTTAGGCTAGCTGATGTGCTGTCCATTACCAGCACCAAGAGATAGGTGGGATCCTTTGGATCACTACTCATTGGTGTGCTCCTGGTTTATGGCATCAGCCTAATCCCGTCGTAGGGGCCAAAGGCAGCGGGCCTCGAGGACTTATGGCAGTTTGACTCACTCTCCTGTGTGCAATGGGATAAGACCCCACGGGTGTAAGAGCTAAGTCTCGCTGACCATTAGCCTTTGAGTGTTTATTTTGTTCTTAACATGCTGAGCCAAATATCGGGAGAGGCTCCTTGCTCTAGCGCAGCAAGTGCTTGGGCAATTACTACCTTGTCACGTTTTTTGTTGGGCTCTGAGCTTGCAAACCATCCAGAAGAGAAACACTAAGCCAGCACACAAGGCAACACTAAACAGGCCAATCCCCACCCATTCCTTAAAGAAAGAAAAGGCTGAAGAAATCCAAGAGGAGAGTCCTTCAGTCAGTGATAGATCCGCTCGTGTCGAGTTGATGGCTACTACTGCCGCTCGCAATGATTCAAGGGTCTCATCAAATCCTTCCGACCAATTCCCTGCAAGATATAAAGATAATTTTCTAGACAAGTTAGCTGCCTGTGTGTAATTATCATACTGCACGCTGGTAATGCACAGGGCACCCAACCTTCTTTCGCACCCCAATTGGGCTAATGGGAAAAGAATATCCAATCTTTCTTCTATTAAATCAATGCGCTGATTGACCACCATCAGCCCGCCTTTTAATTGGGCACTAGCAGAAGTATGATGGTCGACTGCGTCTGCCACCATTGCAGATAGTTGATTTAAAACTGTGCCTGTTTGGACTGAGGTAGACATGGCAATCCCAAAGGCAGTAGCTGCAACCGCGGTGACAGAGATCGCCGTTATAATGGCTGCGGTTATTCCAAAATCTCTTTTCTGTCTGAATAATGACAGAGTAGATGGGATTTCTACAGGAACGGGAACCCATCTTGGCACTTTAGCAACCATGGCACGCCTTGCCTGTTTGGCGGTCCAACACTGAGACATTATGCAGGAATCATTAGTACAATTTTCAAATGAAGAATTTGAAAGAATAAACAGGAAGGGGGGATAAACACACACCGGGGTAGGTGAAAAGTCAATTTGTTCTAGAATTTTATCAACTCCAGTAATTTTTAAAGTAGAATTATTATATATTTTCCAGGTTCCATCAGGTCTCTGGGTTGCTATCTTATGAAACTGATAAATTTTGGAAACGCCATTAAATATGGCTTTCTCTGTGGTTCCACCCTGAATAAAGACCAATGGACTAAGATCTGTGCAACTACCATTAACTCCACAGAGTAACCACTTATGGAAAGGATGTACCTTGAAATCTTGAATAAAAATCCCCTGTTTCATATCCTCCTCTCCTTCTGGGTCAAACCTCATATTAGGGGAGAAGGAAAAGGTCTTATCCTGGTTTGCCCAACTAGTAAGAAAGGACTGACAATCAGACCAAGGAGGAATGGTTTCTTCATTATCTAGACTACAATGGGGAGCTATCCTAGGTTGAGAAGGACGTTCCTTATAAATGGCATTAGGTGATACAAAAGTACCATTGATCCAAATTGCCTTTTGCCAAAAGGTATTGCTTGTAATGATTATGTCTGTGTTGCTGGTATTTTGAGTAGAGTATAACCAGCCTCCTTGTTCGTCATCAAACATTCCCAAGGCCTGGCTTGCTAACTTGATACAGTCTCCATTGTCCTTGAATTGGAAACAGAGAGAGCCTCTCTCTACCAAAGAGCGATTCTCTCCTAAGGGTGCCCACATAGGGTCATATGGGAGGTATGGCAAACCCACAGTTTTATTAGTTATAAAAAGCTTAGGGAACACAACTGAATTATATCTAATTGGCATAGGCTTTGGATAGGCAGATAATATAGCCCATCGCTGTTCCCCCCATATACTAGGAACCCAAATCTGGAGAATCACGATGAGGACTGAAAACGTCTGCAGATGAGTCCTTCAAGGGGTCATCTTCCGATGCCACGAGTCGTCGCGTCAGTCGCTCTGGCAGCCAAAATGAGTTATCTTTGTCCTGCGGAAAAACACAAAGAGCTCCCCTGGATCTTATTAAAATAGGATCCGGGCCTTCCTATTGGTCAGTCAAGACATAAAGAATTAAGAGTAAAGAGTGCTATACTCATGGCACTAAGGGTAGAGCTTCCTCGACTCCCCCTTTTTGTTTATCAGATAAGATTTTAGCGTGTGATGAGCTCATTTTATGATGTCTTGTTCTTGAGGATTGTATGGAAATCAGACACAAGCCAGGATATTTCCACTCGCAGCCTACTTGTACTAGCTGCCAAAGGGTATTTATTTGTTCTACTCAGCTGCATCACAGCAGCTGCTTTCTGCATAGGTTAGCGGGCTTTCAAGCTCTCTACACACCTTCATCCAAGCCTTTAGTTATATGGAGTAATAGCGGCTCAGTATTGTTTAGTGCACTGTTCATACACTAGTTGTTTGATCAGTGGCATGGCTGCATCTGGATCACCAAAGATTCTCTCTGCAGCTTTTACTAATTTAGCCACAAAGTCAGAAAACGGCTCCATGGTACCCTGTAAAAAAAAATTTTTTTTGTAAGATTTCCGCTTACCTCCCCTTTATTACCAATCTGATTCACCTGTTTAAAGACTTGCAATGGGCAACCAGTCTGTAGATTAATCTGAAAGTCTGTTTGCTAATCAACAGCAAAGCAACTTTGCCCCAAAGGCATATCCCTATCCCAAGCTTGATTCCTAGCTGCGTGATTAGCATCTGACTGTTTATTAGCAAATTAAAGTGAAAGAGGCTGTGATCCGTATAAAGCCAAGGACTTTATAACCTTAAAATCCAAAGCTCATGAAAACACTGACCCTGTGTATCTTGAAAAACTGGATAAACAAATGACAATTCAATTCTAACTGTAGAGTCGACGGTAGGCCCCACATCCAGCTCTCCTTCTCTGACTCTACCGAACGCTCCTCCCCTATCTGTTCCAATGCTGCCTGTGAGTTCACCGTGGACCGGGAAGCCTCGAGGTTCTGTTCTAATGCTGCCTGGGAGTTTGCCTTCTGCCCCATTCCCAGCAACCTCTGGCGGCGGCGCTCAGCCAGGCTGGGTACAGTAGCCTGGCAAACGGTAGCACGGTGAGGCGCCGTAGAAGCGCCAGCCGCCAGTAGGGCCACACGGCGGCCACCAGTTTGTCGCTGTTCGCTATGAGCGCTGCTGGCCTGGCCGCTAGGCCCGGCCGCAATCGCGGCCCAGACTGAGGAGACCTGCTGCCCCAGGCCCCGCCAGGCCGGGCTCCGCAAGGCACCGCGTTGCCTACCACCGCCATCTTTCTTTCGCTTTCGATTTGGTGGCGGCAGCGGCTCCTCCCAGTGAGCTGCTTCCTCAACAGGACCTAGTTCTTTGAACTCAGAACTATCAAGACCCAAAACCTCTAGTTCCTTTATCGGATAAATATTTCTCTTTTCTGAGGCCTGTTCCTTCTTACACGTCTCTCCCAGGGCGTTTTTTCCCTTGTCTCTCACTTCCACGGACTGAGCGCCTTTGGAAGGGCCTGTCTTCTTTGGCATGCCTTTTCTTTTTTCTTTCTGAGCTCCTAATCTCTTATCTTGCTCTGTTTCTGACATACTGTCTTGTAGATCAAGACCAAACATGCCTCTCAGAGCTTACCTTTATCCTGCAGTTCTGGACCCTCCCTGAAAAACGGGGGTCTCCTCAGTGATGCCGGTGATGGTGAAGTCCCGGGTTTCGGCACCAAGTGTGGTCCGCGCTATTTTCCCGCCGGCAGGAATACACGGACACACACACAGGATCCTTCTGCAGCAAACCTTTATTACCATGTGGTGAGGAGAGAGAGAGCCCTGGCGAATGCACTGTTTATATACACCCTGGAGCGGCGTGTTCATCTCTGATTGGCTGTTTGCTCATTACCTCATGAGACGCCTCGGGATAGGCTGTGACTTGGCGCCTTTTGGCCCTAGCACATGCGCAGATGGGCTGACTTAGCGCGCTCTGGCCCTAGGCACATGCGCAGACTATGTGTTAAGGGGAGAAGAAACCAGATGTCTGCGCCATCTTGTAATGGAGGCTGCCGGCTCTCTACATGTAGGGTGGGTTTTTAAGGGCTCATATATATGCTCAAGTCTGGCCAGTGTGACACTGTCGCCTCCTGGCTGCTTGTGAACAGACACCATGACCAAGGCAACTCCTATAAGGACAACATTTAATTGGGGCTGGCTTACAGGTTCAGAGGTTGAGTCCATCATCATCATCAAGGCAGGGGCATGGCAGCGTCCAGGCAGGCATGATGCTGGAGGAGCTGTGAATTCTACATCTTCATCTGAAGGCTGCTAGCAGAATACTGACTTCCAGACAGCTAGCGTGAGGGTCTTAAAGCCACATCCACAGTGACACACCTACTCCAACAGGACCACGCCTTCTAATAGTGCCACTCCCTGGGTGGAGGATATACAGTCTCCTCCTGGCTGCCTTCAGCTCAAGATGTAGAACTCTCAGCACCTCTTGTACCACGTCCCCTTGCACACTGCCATGCTTCCTGCTATAATAATGAAAATGAACTAAACCTCTGAAACTGTAAGCCAATCCACACTAAGACACTATATATTTGAGGATGACCTTGAACTCCTGATCCCTCTGCCTCTTTCTCCTGAGTGCTGGGGTTACAGGTGTGTACCACTGTGCATAGTTTATGTGGTATGAGGGATAAAACCCAGGGGTCCTGCATGTCCAGGAAAACATCCTACCCACAGAACCATATTCCCCAGTTAGTAATCATTTCCTCTTGCTTTGACCACAGCTAAGCCCCTTTTCAAAAGAGAACATAAAACAGTTCATTTTCATAAAAAAAGACCATTTTTAAACTCCATGCACTTGAATACAAATATTAATGAGTTTTCTATGCCTGGTCTTTTTTTCTTTCTGATTCTTTTTCTCTTTAATCTTTGCCTTTTCTTTTGACACATGCTATTTGAAGTGGGTGCCCCGAGAGCCAAGTGGGGGGACCGTAAGTCTGGAGAATTTAGGATTCCTGAAAGATTCAGGGTGATGGTCTTGGGTCATGTAGAGTCCTTGAGGGATGGGCCTGGGTCATGTGGAGCCCTTCAGGGTGATGGTCTTGGGTCGTGTGGAGTGCTTGAGGGATGGGCCTGGGTTGTGTGGAGCCCTTCAGAGTGATAGTCTTGGGTCGTGTGGAGCCCTTCAGGGTGATGGTCCTGGGTCGTGTGGAGCAGATAGACTTTCTCTATTTTTACTTTCTTCCCCTTTTCAGGTTTAATAGTCTTCAGAGAGGCATCCTTGTCTCTGTGGGAGTTTGCAGCTCAGGAGAAGGTTCATTCAGCTGCTTGCACCGTGACCATGGTGGCCAGGTGAGGTGCTCCAAGGATAGCCCACTGCTTAGCTGGTGGGCTTAGGCATAAGTCCAGCTCCATTTTCTTAACTGTTCATGGATTCCGAGAAATCATTTCCAGGAAACCCTCAGCCTCTTTTGAGGGTAAGGGAGGAACTGCTTGCTCTGACATAGAGGAAGTGAGGAGCCTATATCTCAGCTATTGGGGGAATTATTTTCCACCCCTTGATGTCTGCACTCTGGGGCTCAGGGCACCTTTGGTGTAACTGCCCATCAGGTTCTCATGGGATAGTGGGTTCAGCTGTGAGGGTTGTACAGTCAAGGTGTCCAGGGTCACCATACACTTACCACTGTCCCCGATTCCAATGCCCCCAGTACTGTGGATTCCACGTCCCCTCTCACATCTGCTATGTCCTTGTGGGTCACTGCTTTCCAGTGACTTCTTTTGATTTCTTTACAAGTACCACTTTCAGGGATACTAGCTCTTTGTGTTTGTACTGCTGCGGGGGGTTGAACCCACAGGGCTTCACACATGCCAGGTGAGCCTCCTACCACCAAGCAAAACTTCCTGCTGCTTAGGGAATTTCAGAGAGGAATTCAATAGGATGAGCATATATATCTGTTGTGGATAGCCCTAGTGCTGTTTGTCTTTTGTTGCTAATTCGGTTTCCCTGAGAGGGCCTGCCTGGGACAAGACCCTATGACCCTTCTAATAAATAAAGAGACCAATGGGGTGAGTAGGCGGGACTTCCGGGTCGAACGCAGAGACAGCTGAGGCAGGAGAAGGCGAGTGGGCTTTTGGACAGGCAGGACAACGGAGCAGAAATGTAGGTAGAGATCCCCGGTTCACGTAGTGGATCCGTGATTTAACTTAGAATGGCTTGCTATTAGGATGCTAGCTGCTGCGCCTAGCGATTGTGTTGCCTTTTGATTCCAAACTTTATGCTACAACTTGACTGAGTTCCAGAGAAAGGTACAGCGCAAAGCATGGGTTTGCAAGAAGTGCACCCCAAAGGGTTCCAGGAGGTTTGAAAGCATGGGGACTGGCGTGGCAGTGACTTGCCATGCGAACTTTTAGCAAGCTGGGTGGAGAGATTTCAGAGCTCTGGGTCAGAGAGTCTCCACGAGGTGAGAACAAGGCCCTCAGGTGCCTTACCTACATTAGCGTGGATTGCATTTTTTACATTTCCTGTAACATATACCCAGTTATGGGCTTAACCAGAAGCTCTGATTGTATTGTGGGGGACCAATTTCGTATCTGTCTATCACTGATCTATCTGCCTGTCTGCCTGTCTGCCTGTCTATATCTCTAGATCTATCTCTCCCTCCCTCTTCTCACCCCCTTTCCACTTCTCTCTCTCCCTCTCCCTCTCCTTCTCCCTCTTCCTCTGAGATATGGTGAAATATGGTCCCATTTAGCCCAGGTTGGTCACAAGTTTACTGAGTTTCTGAGGGATGACCTTGAACTTCTGATGCCCTTATCTCCAGCTCCTGAATGCTGGGGTTACAGGCATGAACCACTGTGCCCAGTTTATGTGGTGCAGGGGACTAAAACCCAGGGCTTCATTCATGCCTAGCAAACACCTTACCCACTGACCCATATCCCCAGTTAGCAATCATTTACTCTTGTGAATTTAGTACCTTCTTTCCCATGGCTCTCATCCCTCACAAAGGCTGGGTCAAGCATATTCAGCAGGCAGCACTGTGCAATGGTTGGGGGATTTTCTCTCTGGAATTTCTTAATCATTTACACCCTGTACTGGCTAGTTTTGTGTGTCAACTTGACCCAGGCTGGAGTTATCACAGAGAAGGGAGTTTCAGTTGAGGAAGTGCCTCCATGAGATCCAGCTGTGGGGCATTTTCTCAATTAGTGACCAAGGGGGTAGGGCCCCTTGTGGGTGGTGCCATCTCTGGGCTGGAAGTCTTGAGTTCTATAAGAGAGCAGGCTGAGCAAGCCAGGGGAAGCAAGCCAGTAAGGAACATTCCTCCATGGCCTCTGCATCAGCTCCTGCTTCCTGACCTGCTTGAGTTCCAGTCCTGACTTCCTTAGTGATAAACAGCCATGTGGAAGTAAGCCAAATAAACCCTTTCCTCCCCAACTTGCTTCTTGGTCATGATGTTTGTGCAGGAATAGAAACCCTGACTAAGACACACCCCCTCCCCACTCTTCCACATTTTTCAGCCTTGGATAAACGTCTAACCTGTCTCTGCATCTATGTCTTTCACTTATAAGATAAAGAGTGTGAGTCACTTGCCTATTCACAGATTTTACTGAAAATTAATAAGAAAAACATGACACACGGGCCAGGTGCCAGGTTTAAGTGTGATTAGACTCCAGGTTGGCGGGCGGCTGCACCTGAAGTTTACAAGCATCTGGCCAAATTTTATCACCAAACAAGTCGGGGTGGGGGTGGGGGTGGGAAGACTGGCCAGGGCCTTCCTTTCCTGATTTCCCCTCCATTCATTCCTGTCCCTCCCCTGGCGGGTGCAGCAGATGTACTGTCTTTGTTTTATGGCTCTGTTTTCCTTGGTTGGTGTCACACCGTTAAATCAAATGCACGTCCTGGCCTTTGGAATTTCACAAGGCTGGACTGTAATATCCTTGTAGATGGTTGAGGGCAGGAGCTGTCAAGGCTGAGAGTGAGACCCACTTGAGAAGGCAGACTCAGGTCAAATGGTTATTGATCCCAAGGGCCATTGGCATTTCCTTCCTTCAGACTCCAGATGCCTCCGTGTTGTGGCTTCTTCTCAAGTCTTTTTAATATATATGTATATATATATATATATATATATACATATATATTACATAAAGATATATATATTTTTTATTTTTTTGAAATTCAGATATAATGACATCATTTGTCCCCTTCCCCTTTCCTCCCATGTACCCCTCTCTTCTCTCAAGTTCATGACTTCCTTAAAAAAAAAATTCTTGTTACATATGTGGATGTATTCCTAAATGCATAAATACAACCTGCTCAGTCCAGATAATGTTACTTGTGTTTTCAGGGATGGTCATTTGGTATTTGATAACCAGTCAGCATGATCTTCCTGGAAGACCATTTCTCCTGCTGGCACTTTCCGTAGTTGCCTGCAGTTCTCTGTGTTGGACTGAAGTGTGGCTGGCTTTCCTTCCTCCTTGTCAGCATGTCTGTGGTTGTACCTGTCCAGCCCGGGTTTGGGCAGCCTCATTGGGGAGACATGAATGGGCGTGGCTTCTGATATTTCTAGGAGCCCCTATCTCACGGTAAAGCTCAATTGTCTGAAACCAGACCTCAGGTGCGGCCACGGAGAAGGACCTTTTGAGCATCGTGAGCTCCCGTGCTGACTTAGGTTAGAGAGAGGTTCATGTGATGGTTGGGGGTGGAGGTCAGTTCTCTGATGCCTTTCTGTGTGCTCCACTGGAAGTCAAGGCTTCTCTGGGCTTAAAACAAAACAAAACAAAACAAAACAAAACAAAACAAAACAAAACAAAACAGCTAGTTCATCTGATCAAAGTCAGCAGAACATGTTGGACAACCCAGAATGGATGCCACCCCATCTCTACCTCATCTCTGATCAGTATATCACACTGCCTCTTTCTCTCTCTCATCTATATTAACTACTTTGTCTTACACCTGCTGCTCCCCTCCCCCAGTTTTACTCTCCCTATCTTCCCCTACTAGTTTCATCTACCCAGCTCCTTTACTAATTTAATTCTCGTCTTTGTATTTGTCTTAAGTTGTGGGTTTGTGTGTGTGTGTGTGTGTGTGTGTGTGTGTGTGTGAGAGAGAGAGAGAGAGAGAGAGAGAGAGAGAGAGAGAGAGAGGATGCAATGCCACTGTAGAGGTCAGAGGACAACTTCTGGGAGTTGGTTTTCTTCTTCTACCATGGACCTGCAGGATAGAACTGTCATTGTCAGGCTTGTACTGCAAGCACCTTTGTCAACTGTTGAGCCCTCTCACTGGCCCTTTGTTTTGCTTTTCTTTTTACACGTATTTTTCTGATTGGACTTGATTTTAGGACTTCTGACCTCCATATTCGTTAGGTAACATATCTGCTTTGTGAAAGATGTGGAATTTGGGGTGATGTGACAGGATCAACAGGAAACTAGTACAAACCTTGGCTGATCGGACCTGCATTGACTGGCCAGAGGGTGAGTGCTTCTTTTTTTTTTTTTTTTTTTTTTTAAATTTTATTGCATTATGATGAGAAAAGTTACATGATTTCAATTTGCCTGAATTTGTTAACATTTAAAAACATATTTTAAGTAAATAGAATTAAATCACATTCTTGTTTCCCTTTTGTACCCCAACTCCTCCCAGAGACCCCCTCTTCAATACCTACAATATCTTTTTTGTCATATTCCTTAAAATTTATAAAATGTTATAATAAAAATGAGTATTATAAAAGTTGTTTGATATAAAACAATCAATTTAACAGTGTTATGTAGATGCTTGTCTACAGCAATACTGCAAATACATTATGCTTTTCTCACTATAAATTTCAAATTACTCCAAACATATTAACTGTATATTTCAAAATAATACATCACTACTAGTATTTTCTTAAATGAACATAAATATGTAAAGTCTTTTTGTTGTTTGTTTT
>JADRCD010096942.1:0-26631 GCA_019843815.1 Montemys delectorum | reverse complement strand
TGGAGGCTGTGGGGCCAGGTGTCCCACAATGGAGCAGGGAACAAAATCATCTAGGACCTTGGAGTACAGATCAGCCTGGCCCTGTCCAGTCCAGATCTGCCTAAGGACACTGCCTCTGCTTCCACACAGGCTAAAGGAGCAACAGCTGGGATCCACTAGCCACTGCGGTTGCCCCTGCCCCCGCCCCCGCAGCGTGCTCCTGACTATGCAACAAGTGTCACGTCTACATGTTGGCACATCATCCCCAGTAGCTTGAGCCCCTGGACTGGCCAGCGGTCCCTAAACTCTAAGACCCAGAGATCTTCAACATGGACTCCTGACCCCACTCAGCTCAGCTCAGCCACCTCCACTGATTCACGAGGTGAGCTGGACATGCCCCCCATCCTCTTCCCCACCACCACCACCACGTGGGGTGCAGGGTGCAGGGTGCAGGGCATAAGGTGTAAGTTTGTGGCCCTGAGCACTTTAAACTACGAAGGGCGTGAGGGTGGGAGCTAAGTGGTGACATACAAAGTCATCACGAATCCCACCCCCCGCCCCCGCGCGCGCGCTATCCCGAGGAAGCAAAGCCTACATGGCATGTCGCCCCGTGGCCCCAGATGCCCTGTCATTAGGCCTCCCGGTGTGGCTGGCGCGTGGCTGCTCCTGCAAACGCTCGCACCGAGTTTCCCCGGAGGCGGGAAGAGCGCGCGTGGGGCGGAAAGAGAGGAACGCGCAGGCTGCACCTCGGGAGAGCCCCGGAGGAAGCCTAGGCGAGCAGGAGGGCACGCACTCACCTCCACACACTGCAGTCAAGGAGAGCCAGAGCAGCAGCAGCGCCTGCACGCAGAGCCTCAGATCCATGCTGCAACTCGGTCCGCCGCAGCCCTGAAGAGCCGGCGAGTGGGCGGAGAGGCCGGGCACCCGGACGCAAAGAAAGGCGCGAGCCGGGGGCTGGCGCGTGCGGGCACGGAGCTCGCGTGGCTCCCGGACACCACGGGAGGGTGAGCGCCCCAGCCGCACAGCTGGCTGCCCGCCCCACGCCTGCTCGCTGCCTCCGCTCCGGTGCAGCCTCCTCTGCCGCCGCGGGGCAGAGCCGCGAAGCTGGCCTTGGTGACTCCGGGTCGGCGGCAAAAACTCTCTGCTCTGCCCGCGACTCCCAACTACCCGTTAGTCCAGGCTGCTAGAGAGAATGCTTCCCTGCTCACTTCGGGGTCTGCATTTTGTAGCTTGTGGTTTGGCCGCGAGCCCACTTGGTCATGTGGTCATTAGGAGGCGGAGGGGGTTGGAGGGGGAAGGCAGGAAGAGGGAGAGGGAATGAGTCTCCCGCACCGCCCCCCTCCCGGGAAGCATGCTGCAGCCCTATCCAGGGCGCAAGAGAGAACCCCGAGGTGGCCCCACAACAAAGGCTGAGCGGCTGCTCGGACTACCCACAACTGCTCCCCGGACAATGCCTGCCTGGCCGGGGTCCAGAGGGTTCGCAGAGACCTGAAGGATTTCAAACACAAAAAACGATTTGGAGCAGTGAGGGGCACTCTTAACCCTTTCTCACCTGGGTTTCCTTAACAGCTGTCAGGATGCCTGGGTATTTGGAGAAGGACCCTATTTGAGCTCCCCACAACACCCTCCCTCCATTTTCGAATCTAACCTTGTTCTTTCTTTCCTTGACACTGCATTCCCAAGTATGGGTTTGCTCAAGACCTCCCCGCCTCCGCCTCCTTTCTCCTCTGTATCTTCAACTGAATTAGAATGGGGGTGACTGCCTAGATTGTGCATAAAACTTAGGTGAGCACCATTTATTTCTCCTGCTGTCCCCAGCAGGTACCTTCTACCTGGCTGGCTCTGTGACTAAGCTCTTTATGCATACAGAGATGCTGCTTGCTGCTCATCCTGAGATGCTGCCCCCTGGTTCCTCTTCACTGTGGGGAGACATTCTGCTGGTTCTACCTGTGTTCCCCTTCTTGTTGCTTGGAGCTGACCCCAACTTAGTCTCATTGTGGGGAGGCGCCTCCCAGCTCCTAAACTCTGCTGTATTTCTTTTACGCTCAACTGGGATTCTCTGTTATGAGAGAACCCTGAGGCCTTATGCCTTTCTACTCTAGATGCATAGCTCCTTTTACAACCTGGGAGCTCCCAAAGAAGTGCACCGGACTGGAAACCCCTTAAGACAGGACCCTAATGGTCCCAATCTTCCAGATCTCTCCAAAGTCCCCAATATCACTCTCTGCACATAGGTGGCACTCAACACATATTAAAAGACCAAATAAAAAGGTGTTCCCCCCATCTTGCAGCCAGCCAGGCAGTTTTGCTCCATGTGTACATCCAAATGTACACAAACAGTACATTGGACAGTGTTTCTCTATACCACAGAAGATGTGAAAAGGTATGATATATTACTTTGAAATACCTTTGAAATGTTACAACATTCCAATACATACACGTTGTCAGTCTGCCAAAACTGTCCACAAGAAAGTGACCATTTTTTTTTCCTGTATAAATGCAGCTCTAGGCCCAGAACAGGGCCTCAGAGCTAACAGGCTTCAAAATATATGATTCTGAATATATACATATATATATATGTATATATATACATATACATATACATATACATATACATATATATTCAAGGAAGTCAGATGGGAATAAGATGGGGTTCTTGATGGTGGTCTGCGGTCCAACTGGCCACATTGAATAGAAGAGGGACCAGGAAGAATCTCTCTTCACCTGAGGGACCCCGGATCTGAGCAGCAAGCATGGGTAGCATGTCACTCTTTTCCCCCCTCTCCTACTAGAAAGAATAGTTCAGTGAGAACAAGAAACGTTGTCCTCTAGATGTATCTGCTGTAGGCCATCTCTGCCCTTATCCAGACTTCCTGGGTCTTACAGGAAGGATAATCTCTGCTCTTCCCACTCCATGGCGCTACAGGGACAAATGGTTCCTCTTCACTGTGGGTTCCACCCACAAATGGGTCTGAAGGCAATTGAAAAGAAGCTCTTATAGAGTCATTATTACAGAGTCACATTAGCGCCAGTTCTTGACCGAGCAAGCCTGTGCACATGCAAATAAGT
Source organism: Montemys delectorum (assembly GCA_019843815.1). Classification (NCBI taxonomy): domain Eukaryota; kingdom Metazoa; phylum Chordata; class Mammalia; order Rodentia; family Muridae; genus Montemys; species Montemys delectorum. Next base: position 23,583 of record JADRCD010096942.1, on the reverse strand, counting down.
TAAGTGCTGCTTTTCGACGCTTAATAGAAAGTTTCAAATTTCATCGCATGCTTGCTGGGATGTGCACGACTGTTGCTGCGTGGTTGGAATACTGCTTTCCAATGTGATAGCTACTAGCCACATTCTAAACGAAGTTAAATTTTCAGTTCCTTGGTCATATTGGTCATATTTCAGTTGCTTGAGCCATAGATGCGTTGCTAGTGGCTACAGTACTAAGCAGCATAGAACATGGCCCCTTGACAAGACTTAGTTAGCATCCATGTGAGGCAGGGGACACAACTTGGTGTATGTATTGTTGGGAACAGAGATGAGATGGCTGACCTCTGTGAGAGCAGTATGTCATTAGTCCCCACATCAACACTATGCTAGACCGTTCTACCCATGCCTTATATCATTACCATCAGCTCTTTAGCTGCTCAGTTGACTTAATTCTGTATACTGTGGGTTTGTATGAGCAGTGTCTTTTTTTTTTTTTTAGCCTGAGATTTTAGTTAACGATTTTAAATTCTGCTCCTCAATTCCTTCCATATGGCGTGTGGCTCCAGATGCCTTACCTGGGAGGCTTCAGAGCTTCTTCCGTACAGTACAGGTATATAGCCCTCTAAACTCTTGTTGGAACTAAACCCCCAGGCCATAGTATTCAAAGGAGCTTTTTGGAAGGTGACTAATTCATGAAGACTCCATCCTCATGAGTGGACTGGAGCTCTTATAAAAGAGGTTGAAGGAAACAGTCCAATGTTCTTTTATTACCGAGAAAAGGTTTCTCTGTGTAGCCCTGGCTGTCCTGGAACTCATTCTATAAATCAGGAGGGCCTTGAACTCAGAGATATGCCTGCCTCTGCCTCCCAAGTGCTGGGGTTAAAGGCCTATGCCACCACACCCAGCTCCCATGTTCTTTTCTTACCCTTTGGCTTTGTGGTAGATTGTCAACTTGATGGAATACAGAGTCACAACTTGATGGAATACAGAGTCACCTAAGAGGCAAACCTCTGGGTGTGTCTATAAAGCATTTCTAGAGAGATTTATCTGACATTGGAAGACCCACTATGAATGTGGGTGGCACAATTTCCTGAGTAGGAAGTGTCTTAGACTGAATAAAAAGGAGAAAATGAGGCTAGGACTTGTCTCACATGCAGGAGATCCTAGATTCAACTCTTAGTACTTGTCCGGGGGTGGGGGGGTGGAGAGAAGGAAATGAGTAGATGAAAGTGGAACACGCCCATTTTCATCTCTCTGCTTCCTGACTATGGGTGTAATGCAACCAGCCACCTCCCACTCCTGCTGCCATGGATTCTCTACCATGACAGAATATATCTGCTCAAATCATGTATCACAAATACATCTTTTCTCCCTGAAGTTAGCTTTTTTTTTTTTAAAGGTATTTGGTCACAACTCCCCCCAAACTAACTAATCCATGTCTCTTCTGCCATGTGAGAACACAGCAGTGAACATTCCTCATCCTCCCACTCCCACTCCTCATCCCCGATCCTCACCTCATAAGAAGCAACACTCAGGGTGCCATATTGGAAGTGAAGAGAGTTTGGAAGCTGTAACCCGACATGAAAACCTGTTGATGTTTTGATCTTGGACCGTCCAGCCTATACAACTGTGGGAAATATATTTGTACTGTACATGAACTACCTTGTCTCTGACATTTTGTTACAGCAGCAGGAACAGAGAGTTATAGTCGAGCAGTTCAATGAGATGATGCACAGAAAGTACTTAGCAAGTCTCCCTCCACATTCAATGTAAGTGCACATTCACCGTAAGTTTTCTCCCTTGCCTAATCTCTCCCTCCCCCTATCTGGCAGTCTGCCCTCTGGCCTCCAGGAACTGATCAGGTGGGAGGGCCTTCGCCTTTGCCCTGCTTCCTCAGCATCTGTCTTCTTAATAGCCAGCAAAACTGATCATTATCTTATTGTCCCTAAAGGGTCAATACTTTTGGAGGCTAATCTGACGAATCCAGGATCTAGGGATTTCAAGAGTGATAGTGACTTAAGCTAAACTTCCAGGTATGAAGTTCACTCTAACAGAGCTACCCTGTCAAGCAAGGAGACTCTTTGGTGACTTTAATTTTGGACTTTTCTTTTTTTTTCTTTCTTTCTTTTTTTTCTGTTTTTTGTTTCTTGTTTTTTGTTTTTTGTTTTTCGAGGCAGGGTTTCTCTGTGTAGTCCTGGCTGTCCTGGAACTCACTCTGCAGACCAGGCTGGCCTTGAACTCAGAAATCTGCCTGCCTCTGCCTCCCAAGTGCTGGGATTAAAGGCATGTGCCACCACTGCCTGGCAATTTTGCACTTTTCTAAATAGAGCTAGCTGACTTTCAAAAATCAACTCCCAAGTCAAAGATCCATCCACTGAGTCCTCAGAGTGCGATCCTGCTTCAGTCAGCTCTACCTGTCCCCATAGATGATAAATAATAGTAATGATGAGAGCTGAAAATTTATTATACAAGTACTATGTGTTAAGCACCATCCTGAATGTTTTAAATGTATTAACTTATTTAATCCTCACAGTGAGGCATGGCTGATCCTTCATCACTTCCACTTCATGGACGAGTTAAATGGTGTTAACAGAGATCATTTCCTCAGGTCTGCCTAACCTCAAAGCTCATACTCTCCTGTGATGGGGTATCACCAACCAAAGAACATACAGGGCTGGAGTTAGGCCTCCCTACACATATGCACCAGATGTGCAGTTTGGTCTTTGTGTGGGTCCTGAACAACTGGAGCAGGGGGTGGTGGCGGCAGGGGGCTATTCCAAAAGCTGTTGCCTGTACGTGGGATATTTTTCTACCTGAGCTGCTTTGTCTGGTCTTAGTGGGAGAAGAAGTGCCTAGCCTCTGAGAGACTTGAAGTGCCAGGGTGGGGAAATACCCAGGAGGGCCCCCACCCACTCAGAGGAGAAGGGGAGCGGGGAGGATTGTGGGAGGGGGTGACTGGGAAGGGGTCAGTGATCTGAATGTAAAGTGAGTAAGTAAAAAAAATTAAAGAAATTTTTTTTAAAATTAAATTTTAAAAAATTAAGGATAAAAGAAAGGAGGAGGAGGAAGAGGAGGAGGAGGAGGAGGAGGAGGAGGAGGAGAAGAAGAAGAAGAAGAAGAAGAAGAAGAAGAAGAAGAAGAAGAAGAAGAAGAAGAAGAAGAAGAAGAAGAAACTGTAACTTTCTACTTCTTGAGTCCATACCATACCATCTTATTTGAGCCTCTTAATGTCTAAGTCATACTCTCTTAAATTGGGAAATAATGAAGCTTAGTGGGAAGAGACATAGAGCTACTATAGCAGTGTTGTCACTTACTAAATGAGTAACTTTAGATAAAGCATTAACCTTTTCTGGGCCTTTGCTGCCTTATATGACAAACAGGCTACCCTAGCCCTGGCTCCCTGGAGTTGGCGAAGGTTTAAATGAATCGGAATCTATACAGTACTTGGAACAGGGCTTGGTAATTTTCATGGTGAGCTGAGCATTGTACAATCGTTATGTACTCTCAGAGATATCTGTGTGTATATCTTACCAACACAAGATAGTAAGCCTGTGTCTTATTTTTGTTTTCTTGTAATGTTGCCCAAAGCCAATTCTCGGAGACCATTCATTGAATGAAAGAAAGAAATGTACTAATCATCATTCTAGGTTTGAGACACAGCAAGAATCCTTATTTTGGGAAAAATCATCACAACTTGCCCACAGGATTTTAGATGAGTCAACACCAATAGCAGAAATACTTAAAGACGTGACCAACCTCAACCTCAATTGGACAGTGACTACATTTTACTGGAGCAATACAAATATGAGTAAGGAGAAAAGTCATCTGGATAATGATGGGCCTGCCCAGCAACCAGAGAACTTCCAATATTAACAAGGGTTCTAACTCCTCTCATTCTGCAGATAGAGAAACTGATGCCAAGGAAGGAAAAGAGGCTTCCCTAAAGCTGGTGCAAAACTCATGTGAGTATCACTGTGCCAAGCCAGTTTGGGTTCTTCTCTATACCTTTCCAGCATTATCTAAAAGATCACTAGAAGAACCCAAACTGGCTTGGCACAGTGATACTCACAGTGATTGTGGTTACACACAGGACTCAACTCACGGCCCAGCCCTTCTAGAATCCATGTTCCTCATCCAACTTGTTCCCTAATACATAGTAAAACTTGCAAGCATAGGTCAGCAGCAGTTGGCACTGCTTTTTGTTTTATTTGATTGTTTTGTTTTGTTTTTTGTTTTTAAGTCATTTAAGAAGAGCCTCAAATCTTACACACTGTAGAGCTGCTTAACAGAGACCTAATGGGAGAACCTAAGAGGTCAGCTGTTAGTTGATGCCTTGATAATTGGATCCATGACAAACGAACTTCACTTGCTTAAGCACAAATATTGGCTATGACTTTTTCGTTATCTCCTGTCCAAATACCTGGCTTGCTTTTGGGTTTTGTTTTGTTTTGTTTGGATTCTACTGATGACAGCCGTGCTCTTTTCCGCCAGAATGACAACCACAATGCTTCCCATGCCCTGGCACAGGCTTAACGGCTAAGCTTTCCCTTGTAAGGTGTAAGACCACAGAATAAAGAAGTGGATATTAAGTACGGAGAACCTGGCTTGAAATGCTGTGAATCAGAAGGCCCTATTACCATTCCGACAAACTAACCATATTGTTGAGGTTTGGTAGAATTTGTCAGTGTTTCTTCTTCAACTATCAATATGATTTTCCCTCTAGTCTTGTGTCCAATACCTTCTTATCCTCATCACCTAACCCTGATCACAGAATAAGATCCTGTCTTCCACATGAACCCTTTTCCCAAGCACACAGAGCCAAACCTTTTGTTCTAGGTAAGCTTGATTGGCAAGTGGTGCATGCGAATTACAATTACCATGGAAACAAACTTCTGAATATTAACTAGAAAAAAATTGCTAGTAAATGAGAAGACCTACCCTAAATTTGGGTGGCAGGGATTCTACATGAAACATAAAGGAGAAAGGAAGCTGGAGAGATGGCTCAATAGTTAAGAGTACTTGCTGCACAGTCATTAGGACTGGAGTTCAGATCTGAAAACCTATGTAAAAAGCCAGGCATCCTGAATACTCCTGTTTCCTCGCCTATAAAGGGGGCAGAGACTGGAGGATCACTGAAGCATGCTGGCTTCCAGCATGGCAGAGAGAACACAAGGCCCAGGTTCAGGGAGAAATCCTGCCTCAAATAACTACGAAGTCTGGTAGAGGAGGATGCTCAATGCTCTCTTGTGGCCTCTACCCATACACATAGGCATGTGCACCCATACTACATGCACGTGTGTGCACACACACATTCAAATACATTTAGATATGTTTGTGTGTATGGGCATGCATTCACACCCATGTGCACACACACAAATACATAAATCTTTTCTTAATAAAATCACTTCTCTACCCTGCTGAGCTAACCTTTCAAACCTGAGCACTAATAACCCTTTCTCTTCACATTTCTTTTGTCAGACATTTTGTCATAGCAACAAGACAAATAACCAGTACAACATCCGTACATCATCCCACTTTCCAGAACAATGTCATGGCTTCTAGTCACATCCTTGGCATTTACTAGTATTGTTCCATGCCAATTCCTTCTACAGGTGCCTTTTTGGCCACCTGCAAATTGGCTCCACATGCCCTGGAAACATTTGATCCATTTCCACTACATGTTTCTTCCAAATTCCTCACAAACTATGCTCGTTCTCCAGTTGTTTAATATATTTAGGAGGCTCCAGAGGTTCCCACAGATAAATCTCACTTGACTAACAACCATGTTTCTGAAAAACCTTGTGTTAGTGGGATTCAGATAACCTGCCATATCTCAATTGTCTCTGAAGGATTCATTCTTCACAGTTCAATAAGCGCTAAGAAGGATCCAAAAAAGAGCCACACCTCTGCCCCCAACCCCATGACCCCCAGCCTAAGGTGTGCTTTTCCCCTCCTGCATCCTGTCTGATTCCTTCTGATCCTGCCTCTCTCAGAGCCACATAGATCCCTGCTCCTCTTGTTTGTCTTTCAGAACCGTTTCATTTCCTCTGAACATCCTCTATGACGTCTCCCAGGACCTCCATCCTTCCTCTCCTCTAGGGTCTATAAATATTCTGGTACCTAGGGTTAAGCATGGGAATTCTTTCCTCCCCAAGCAAGGCCCACCAAGCTAGGAGAGCCACACCCAGAACAGCAGGTTTATCTCTAAGGTCCTATGTGCCAGCAAACCTTTTTTCCTTTTGCATTACTGATTAACGTTTTCAAGACTTGCATTAGACAAGGTATTATATGATCTTGAATCTGGAAACATGCTGTGCTGAGCCAGGGCAATGACTGTTGAAGAGTGGTCTATGTTATGGATTTTATAATAACATCAAAGGCAGAGAGATGATGAGCTCATCTTTGAGCTCCACGGGGGTACAATCTAGGACTGTCCTGTTTTATGACTCTCCTCAGCTTCTAGTCAGCATTTGACACATACTAAATATTCACTTTCTAAATAAATGCATAATGAACAATGAACAAATGAGTCAGAGAACCTGTGTTTTGGTACCTCAAATTCTTCTAAAAAGTGATAAAATAATGTCTCTCTTACTAGACTCAGTAAGAAGTCAAATGAAAAATGTGAGGTAGACTGGAGATATAGGTCAATGGGAAGTCTCCCTAGAAATGGAGGGAAAGAGACTTTATAAACCATGAGTTACTTTTCCAATTCAAGGAATCATGACACCAGCTAATGTCATGAGCCATTCCCCTGAGTGAGCCATGCACTGTTCAGGTCTTAGAGGATGCAGGAGAAGCAGCCGTGGAACTGGGAAAGGACACTTGAAGTCTACATCCTTCTGGATAGGAAGAGTTTCTACAGCTCTGCTACTGAAAAAGACAAATTACAAGAACCCTCCCTGTGCTTTCAGGCTTAATGCTCATAAGTTATCATCCTCTAAATCAAGAAGGAAAGGGCATTCTCAGATGTAAATATTCCCTGGAGCCATGTAAGGTATTTAGGGTTCTCAATGTCTTCTTTTAAGACATCTGATCGGGTCAGGCTAAGGATAGCGTGACAGCTTCTGGGCTAAGTCTGTCTTTGTGACGCATCCCATTAAGTGATCCATCAGCCGTGGCACTGGCTTAAGGCATTGCCCAGTTGACAAATGACTGTGAAGTGTGCCTCTTGGTTTTGCATTCTTCTACTTCTCATGCCTTCTTGGCTTTCACTGTGAACAAGTAAAGAGGTATCCCTCCTTCTCCTTGTTCCTAAGACACATCCATCTAAAAAGCAGCCCTAGAGGCTCAACATTCCAGGTCTTTGGTTTCTTCCATTTGATTTCCCCAGACCCTATCAAGTCATAATCTCCTTTCCTGCAGGGAAGGGACACTTCCACCTCTTCCACCATATCCTCTTAGCTGCTTGCATTTGGGTCCAGAGACCTTAAAGGGCCATTTCTCATTTCCATCTTGTCGACCATTGTTTTCTCCCCTGGGATATCTATATATTCACAGTTCTGAGATGCCTCACTGGTCTGGAATGTCCACTGCAAGCTGATCCTCTGAATCATATACTTAAAGAAATTGCAAAGAACAGCACTCATTAGGCTGTCATTTCCCCAGTTTCCTCCTTCAACCTGGATGTCTTCCCACTTGCCTGATGGTGTGCTTTCCTGTTCTGTCCCCTGCTCTTTGAAGCTGTCTATGCAACCCCAGGGAGGTGGGCAGAGATATGTCTGCATAATCCAAGCCAAATTCCTAGCTTTGTCTCACTGACTTATATATCCCAGGAAAAAGACCATTTCAGTAGAAGAGTTCAGGGTAATTCCCTCCAATAGGTACAGAATCAGAGCTTGAAAGGACCTGCCAGTTCATCTGACTAAAGACTTCCTCCATTTTATATATAGTATTATAGAGATTTTATTGACATAATCATTTATACAATTTACATATACAAAGTGAACAATTTACTAGTTCTTCACAAGCCTACATACATGTATGCGTATGCATGTGTGCATGCATGTGTGTGTATATGTACATGTGTATGTATGTGTATGTACATGTGTGCATGTGTGCGTGTATGTGTGTGTGGTGGGTTTTGCTAAAGTCATCTAGGAAAAGCGAGCTTGCCGAGGAGTTTCCTACATTAGACTGGACTATGAGCAAGCCTTTGGGGGCATTTTCTTGACTGATAATCAAGAAATTGGTATGGGAGTGCCCAGAGTAGGTGGGCATGTGGCCTGGGGTCATATAAGGAAGTAAACTGAATAAGACATTAGAGAGCAAGCCAGGAAGCAGATTTCTTACATAGTGTCTGCTTCAGTTCCTGTGTGAGGTTCCTACTTTGGGTTCTTGTCCTGACATCCCTCAGTGATGAACTGTGACTGGGTAGTTGTAAGATTAAATAACTCTTCTCCTCCCCAAGTTGCTTCTGGTCATGATGTTTATCACAACAATAGAAAGCAATCTGGAACTCGGTATAAAAACGTCACCATCAGCAGGCTTCTATCCTTCCCTAAACTTTCCCTTCTGTCCCTTGAAATTCTTCCTTTCAGCTTCTCTCTTCTCCCATGTCATCAGGAAACTAGTGGTCTGTTTGGTTTTTTTTGTTTGTTGGTTGGTTTGTTTTTTGTTTTGTTTTCTTCTGTTACTATAAAGTTTACAGTTTCTGGAATTTTAAAAATGAAACAAAACAATATTATTTTCCCTTTCGTTGATTTATTTCATGCAATGAAACTGTTTTAAAATTCATTCATGCTGCTGTATATATTAATGGCAGAGTAATTTCTTTTCATTTCATATCTTCTACCATATTTTGTTCACCCATTTGCCTGTTGGTGAACATCTATTGTTTTTCACTATTTACAAATAAAACTTCTATGGATATTCATGTATTAGTCTCTGGGTGAACAGATTTTTCAAATGAATTTATACTTACATCCTGGAACCTGCCATTACCGTGGTCTTTCCTTGAGGTCACCTTTCCCAGCATTTCAGTACAAGATGTGAGGTTTGTCCTCAATTGCATGAACCTCTTCCATAATTACAGAAGCTTTGTCTGAACCTGCCTTGTATTTGCAATTTTACCTGTGGTTAGGCACCTTTCCTCACCAATTGGCATACTTTAGGTATTTTTCTGTTTCGCTTTCTGCTCCCTTTCATCACAAGCTTAACTAAGAGCAAAAAGGAGGAGTTTTCATGCTAGTGTTAATGTGTGCTGTCTTGAAATTTATTCCACCAAGGAAATCACTCCACTACTTTTAAGCTTTTAGGATATGTGGAGAATATGGCTGTATTCTTTGCCAGAATATGGTATGAGTGGCCCCTAGCCTCTTTCCCAATAAACTCCTTGAAATCTTCTAAGACCTCATGAAGAGTCTTCACTGTCCCCATTTTTATTGGCATTCTTTCTTCTGCACTCCCATCAGAATAGCCCATTAAGTTCTGCTTAGAACATTTTAAGGTTTCCTCTACCCTGCAATCACAAATTCTACCACATTTCTCCCACGAGCCATCCCAGGGTCTATGACTCACTCAGGTTATTCACAGCAAGTACCCTACTTCAGAGGTCCAATTTTAAGTTACTTTTCTTGTAATGACCAAATACCTGGCAACAGCAACTTGAGGGAAGAAGGCTTCATGTTGGTTCCTGGTTCTAGGGGATATAGCCCAACACAACTGGAAGACATCAAAGCAGGTGGCTGCATAGCAGTGGGAATGTGAGCTCTGAACTCCTCACATTTGAGACAGGATACAGAGATTAAACAGGAAGACAGGCTTTATTATACCTCAAGGTTTGACCCCCACCATGACTCACTTCTTCCAAAACTCCACCTCCTAAAAGGTTCACAAACTCCCAAAACAGTATCACCAACTGGAGATCAAGTGTTCATAGAATAAATTGCAAATTTACTTCATAATATTTGTTCAACCGTATATTCAGAGATTTAGCACGTTTTATTGGCTAGTTTTCTTATAACTGGGTTATGTTAATTATATTGAGATATAATTCATATGCATAAACCTTACTAATTGAAAGTATAAGAATTAGTGGTTTTTAATGTACTTACAAAGTTGCGGAAGCATCATCATAATCTAATGTTACAATATTTTCATCATCCTTAATGGAATCTTTATACCCATTACCAGTCACTCTTTATTTGCTCTCCCTTCAGCCTCTAGAAATCACCAATTTACTGTCTCTGTAGATTTACCACTTCTAAACATCTCATATGAATAAAGTCATACAATAAAGATGTAGCTTTGTGTGTAGCCCCCTTCACTAATACATTTGTCAGGATAACTCAATTATCATTGATAGATGATTGACTTATTTTTAACATGAGCTATGATGAGTAATGTTTTTAGAAGAACTTATGTACATGCTTATATAAATACACTTTAGTTCTATCACAACTACGTGGAAGTATTTACCTGTCTCATATGGATTATTCTGTTTAATCATTTCAACAACCATTAAAACTGTTTTTAACTTCAAGCATTGTTCTTCAGGAGCAACCCTCCTTGTTTATTTGATTGTTTGTTGAGACAAGGTCTTTCACTAGCCTGGAGCTTACCAAGTACACTAGACTGACTGGCTGGTGAGCCACAGGAATCCACTTTTCTCTGCTTCCCCAGTACAAGGATCACAAACATGCTACCCTATGCCTAGACATTTTTAAACATGGGTTCCAGGAATGAAACTTGAGTCCAAATGTTTGCATGGCAAGCACTTTACCAACCCAGTGATGGGTTCTTTATATATAGTTGGTCGAAAGGATAGTAGACCTTTATCAGATATTTAATTTCCAAATAATTTCCTTCTATTGCTAAGTTATCTCCTCACTTTTTCATGCCCAAAACTTTTTAATTTTGATAAAGTTTAATTTGTCTCCATTTTCCTTGATGACATGTGCTTTTGGTATCATATCTAAGAAACAGGTACCTAATATAAAAACAAACAGATTTATAATTATAGTTCCTTCTAAAAGTTGTATAGATTTTTCTATTGTGTTTATTTAGATCTATGAGCTATTTTGAGTTAAGTTTTATATATAAAGTAGGAAATTAATCACCCTTATTCTTTTTCATTTGGATATCCATTTTTCCTAACATGATTTATTGAAAAGCATAATCTTCCCACTATTAAATTGTAAGTAGTAGTGTTTTAAATGTTCACATTTCATTGTTTGATGCTTGTAAATAGAAATAAAATTCATCTGTGTATATTGTATCCAGAGGCCTTGCTAAACAGTCTAATAGTTCCAGTAGATGTCTAACAGATATTATTAGAGTTGGCAGAGGTAAAGACAACTGTGTCTTCATTTCCTATATGAATGCTTTTCAGTTTACTTGTTTTGCTTTATTATGCTACAGAGAATTTACAGTAAAATACTGAATAAGAATCCAGCAGCTGATCATTAACTGTTAAGTATAATTTTTGTCCACAGTAGCATTCAAACTGAGAATGTTCCTTCCATTTCTACCTTGCTAGGAGTTTTTTGTAGATAGAGACGTTGGATTATATTAAATGTTTTTCTGTGTCTGCTAAGATAATCATTTGGCTTTTGTGTATTTTTTTATTAATATGGCCAATTATACCACTTGATTCCCAAGTGTTAAAACTTGCCTTGATGAAATAAATGTCAACTAACTATGAGCATATTCTCCCTTTTTATATATTGTTAGATTTGATTTACAGAAAGTTGTGCATGTTTGTAAAGGGCGCTGATCTATGCTTTTAAAACATTTTTCTGCTTGCATTATCAGAGTAATAAAAAGGTAATAGGCCTTTCTTTTCATCTTTATAGAAATGTTGTAAGAGCTAATTTTATTTCTTTAAATGTTTTATAGAGTTTACCAATAAAGCCACTTGGCTCTGAAACTGTCTTTGTGGGCTGATTATTTAAACTGAAAATTTAGGTGTCTGTAATAAAGGGCTATTCATAGTATTGATTTATTTCTGAATGAAGTTTTGTTTTGTTTTGCTTCATCTAAGTTGTCCACCTTGCAGGCCAAAGTTGTTTGCAACATTCCCTTAAGCCGGGCCATGGTGGCACATGCCTTTAATCCCAGCACTTAGGAGGCAGAGGCAGGTGGTTCGAGGCCAGCCAGGTCTACAGAGTGAGTTCCAGGATAGCCAGGGCTACACAGAGAAACCCTGTCTCGAAAAAACAAAAAGAGCAAAAAACAAAAAAACAAAACAAACAAACAAAAAAAGAAAACCATTCCCTTAGTACCACTTTAACATCCATAGAATCTGTAGTTACTTACCTTGTCATTCTTCAAGCTATTTAGCTGTGTCTCCTTCCTTCTTGTCCTGGTCAGTCTGCCTAAGGATTCATCAGCTTTATCCATCTTCTCTAAGAACCAGCTTTTGGGTTCATTTATTTTTATACTGTTTGTTTGTTTTCTGTCACCTTGATTTCTGCTCCAATCTTTATTTTCTTCTGCTTGGGGTTTAATTTGCTCATCTTCTGCTCCTGGCTCACAGTAGAAACTGAGGCCATTGATTTAAGACCTGCATGATTAATTTTATGTGTCAACTTGCCTGGGCCACAGAATATCTCTAGATAGTTTGTGACAATTTTTTTCAGAAGACATATGGATTTGAAAAATAGGTTCAGCCTCATCAACATGAGTAGAGACCTTCTAGCCTGTTGAGAGCCTGAATGTAACAAAAAGTTGCAAGTAATCTCTTCTCTCCTAGCCTTGAGTATTATTGTAATACATTTTATATGTACACATATTATAAGTCATACTCAGTTGTTAACTTTATCCTAAGTGGTTTGACTTTTAGAGTCATTTAGGCACTGTTTTTGCTGTTCCTCCATCCTTCCTGGGTCCACGTCTGTTGTTATTTTCTTTTTTTGCTAGTGAGTCTGCTAGTGATTAGTTCGTCAAGCTTTTATATACCTAAATGTCTTTATTTGGTCTTCACTTTTGAAAGATGATTGTTTTCATCAGTTTTGTGATAACAGAATACCAAAGACTGGGTAATTTATAGTAAACAGAAATATATTGGCATATGATTCTGAAAGCTACAAAGACTGTGATTACAGTACCAGGAAAGGCTCTTTTTGTTTCCTTTTTGTCAGACAAAAAGAAACCATGACAGATGAGCAAAGGAAGGGTGAGAGAAAGCAAGAAGTTAAACTTGAATTCAAATAAGCTCAAATAAGCCTCAAACTCGTTTATAACTGGCATTAATCCATTCATCAAACTGTCTTCTTTTTCAGTAGTGGGAACTTAACCTGCAACCTAGTATATTATTAGGCAAGTCTTCTATAACTAAGCTATTTTTTTTAGATTTATTTTATTATTATATCTAAGTACACTGTCACTGTCTTCAGACAGCCCCAGAAGAGGGCATCAGATCTCATTACGGATGGTTGTGAGCCACCATGTGGTTGCTGGGATTTGAACTCAGGACCTTCAGAAGAACAGTCAGTGCTCTTAACCACTGAGCCATCTCTCCAGCCCTACAACTGAGCTATTACCCTCCAACATCAGAGCACTTAGTGGAGCTGGAAAGATGCCTTAGCTGTTAAAAGTACTTGCTGAACTTACAGGGCACCCAGGTTCAGTTCCCAGTGCCCACCTAGTGGCTCATAATTCTCTATAACTCTAGTTTCAAGGGGATCTGGTGCCATCGTCCACCTTTCATCTGCACCAGACACACACAGTGCACTTACATGCATGCAAACAAAACACTCAAACATGTGAAATAATAATAAGCAATCTCTTTTAAAGTACCTCTTGGTACTTCTACCATGAAAATTAAATATCAGGGGAAGTTTGAGAGGGGACACTCAATCCATAGCAATATGTTTGCCTGTAATAAAATCTGTGATATTTTTCTTAATCTTGGTATTTTAAAGATTTTTCTCAGGCCAGGCATGGTGGCACAGGCCTTTAATCCCAACACTCAAGAAGAAGAGGCAGGTGAATCTCTGTGAGTTCAAGGCTAGCCTAATCTACAAAGCTAGTTCCTCCAGGGTGTTACACAGAGAAACCCTCTCTGGAATAAAAAAAAAAAAGATTTTGCTCAATTTTCTCTATACATAAATGTGTCCCTTCCCCCTGAAAGCATATAATAGGTTCTGTTTTGAGCAATTTGGTTACTGTCTTAGAGTTTCTATTGCTGTAACAGAACACCATGACCAAAAAGTAAAATTCAGTTTCCACTTCCACATTGCTGTTCAATACCAAAGAAAGTCATGGCAGGTACTCAAACAGGGCAGCAACCTGGAGGTAGGAGCTAATGTAGATGGAAACTGAATTTTACTTTTTGGTCATGGTGTTCTGTTTTGAGCAATTTGGTTACTGTCTTAGAGTTTCTATTGCTGTAACAGAACACCATGACCAAAAAGTAAAATTCAGTTTCCACTTCCACATTGCTGTTCAATACCAAAGAAAGTCATGGCAGGTACTCAAACAGGGCAGCAACCTGGAGGTAGGAGCTAATGTAGAAGCCATGAAGGGGTGCTGCTTACTGGCTTGCTCTCCCAGGCTTGTTCAGCATGGTTTCTTGTAGAACTCAGAACCCCTACCCGAGGTATGGTACCACCTACAATGTGCTTGGCCCTCTCCCCTTGATCACTAATTGAGAAAATGGCTCACAGCTGGATCTCATGGAGGCACTTCCTCAACAGAAGTACCTTTCTCTCTTCTCAAGTTGACACACAAAAGCAGCCAGTATAATGTGCCTCATTATAATGTTCTTTATGTTTCTTGTATGTGGAGTTTGTTTATTCCCTTGGGTCTATGGTCTTATAGCTTTCATAACATTTGGGAAAAAAAAGGTACTATTTCTTTGTGGTTTTTGTTTTCCAGCAACCCTCTACCCACCTTTTACACTCACTCCTTTGTGTACTTCACTTTGAACTGTCTCTATTCCTTTGAGTTCAAGTTCACTAGTCATTTCTTCTTCAATGTTAAATCTGCTGTGAATCTAATTCAATGTATTTTCTTTTACTTTGTATGTGTAATTTTTAATTCTTTTTTTTTTTTTTTTTTTGGTTTTTGGAGACAGGGTTTTTCTGTGTAGCCCTGGCTGTCCTGGAACTCACTCTGTAGACCAGGTTGGCCTTGACCTCAGAAATCCGCCTGCCTCTGCCTCCCAAGTGCTAGGATTAAAGGCATGTACCACCACCATCTGGCTAATTCTATAAATTTTAATAAGGCATTTTCATAAATATCTTCCATGTCTCTAATGATTGTAGCCTACAGAATACAATTATAGTAACTGTTTTTAATGCCTTTATTTGATGATTCTATCATCTGTATTAGTTCTGATTTTATTTCAATAATTTGACTTATGTTGTACTTTTGGTCAGTTTCTGTTTTGGCCATGCCAGGTCATTTTTAACTAGGTTCCAGACATGGAACTATGTGACTTCTATGTTATTGAGTTTTTGTCACTGGATCTCTATAATCAGCAGTTCTCAATGAGGGATGATTTTGTTTGTCTAGAGACATGTTTGGTTGTTACAATTGGAAGGTAGTACTGGTATTTAATATGTAGAAGTTGAATGTGTTGGTAAGCATCCTATAACATGGCATAACCTCCACAAGAAAGAATTCGCAAGCTCAATTGCACTGAAGTTGAACAAATCTTTTGAACTTCATTCTGAGCCTTGGCTAAGATTCTTCTAAAGTGTTTGGTAATTAGGGATCTTGCTGTTCACCCTTGTTAAATAAAACCAGAGCAATGTGGAGTCAAAGGGTAATTATTCTTGGCTGGTTTGAGAAGGCCATCTTTTGTTGTATCTTCACATGGGCAGAAGGAGAGAGGGATAAAGAAAAGAGGATGGAAAGAAGGACAAATAGCGAAGAAAGAGAGGGATGGAGGAAGGAAGGAGAAATAGAAGAGGAGAAAGAATGGAGGAGGGAAAGAATGAAAGACAGAGAAAGACCTTAATCTCTTCATGTAAAGGCAGGAAGGCCATTTGTGAGGTCCCCATTCTTATCACCCAATCACCTCCCAAAGTCCCCACCTCCTAATACCATCATGCCAGTTGTTAGGAAATTAAAAAGTGGCTTTGGCAATGACATTAACATTCAAGCAATAGAAGCACCCCAAACTTAAACCTTAGCTGGTTAGGAACAGGCACGATTTCCAGCCCTGAGTTCTGAGTACAATTCCTCTAACCATTAGTAGCAGCGTCTCCCCAGCTATCAGACCATTCCCTTCATGTGTTCTTGAATCTACATAGCTTGTTCTACCCTACTTCATCCCCGACACCAGCCCCACCTCATCTGTAGCGTCTAGAGCTGCTTCAGACTGCTTACTTCTGCTCTCATCCCAACCCTTCTCTTCTTGTGTTTTAATGAATGGGGACGGTCTCCTAAATTCATCATCTAGTCTGTCTTCCTGGTTACTTCACCGTTCAATCAGCCAGCAAACACTGTTTAATTTAGTCTTACCTATGTCTCCCCAACACTGTCTTCTTCTTCATTTCCACTGGCATTATTCTAGGCTAGGTTTTTCATAAAATGACAACTTCCATCATCAACATCCCCTGTCTCTTGCTTTATAGGACCCTTACCTATAGACCCTTACCTCCAGTACCACAAAACCCATCACTGCTTGTCAAGTGAAAAGATACAACTCTATCCCTTTGTACATGTTAAATTTGCTTTGCTTGAAATTTTGTTCTTGCATCTGTCAAATTATTTCTCTTGCCTAAAAGGCCAGGTCAAATAGTACCTCTTCACCCCTGACCCTCCATATTCCTACTGTGCTCTGCTGACCGTTTGGTAACAACATTGACTACATCTCTTTATACCATTGTCTTGCCCCTATTTTAGCTTTTAATGATCCAATGGTCCCTATAAGAGCTTGCTATGGACCCAATCCTACTCTGCTTGTATGCTGAAGTTCTAATTTCTCACATGTGTTTTTGTCTGGAGGTGGGCCTTCAGGAAGTAATTAAGGTTAAAGAGACCTTAAGGATGGGACCCTAATTAGACAGAAGTGTGACCTTGTGGAAACAGGAAGCTAACCCCCCACACATACTCCATTTCTTTCCTTGACTCTCTCACCTGACCGTGCTGGCATCTTGGCTTCAAGTCCCTGGCCTCCGGAACCATGAGAACAGTGATTTATGATGTTTAAGGCACCCAGTCTACAATATTGGGTCACATAGCCAAGCTACCACTTAACATAAGGGCCGTGGTGCATTTCTGAAGGAATAAGAAAAGAGGAAACAGTACAAGAACAGAACAGGTAGAACAAACAGGAAGGGGAAAACAAGAGATCTGGTTGGCAAGACAAGAAAAACCAGAGGCATGAAAAAAGGAGGTGGAAGTGAAGGCCTGAAGAAGCCAGCCTCAATGGAGATCATACCTGCGCTACTGTGGAGGAGGAAGCAAGCACCTGCTTCCACAAGGATGTGTGTGTGTGTGTGTGTGTGTGTGTGTGTGTGTGTGTGTCCGCGCGTGCGTGCATTCTCCAACCTTTGAGAGATTGGCTTTTGCTTTCCTCAGAATCTATGTGCCCTTCAGCAAAAGGACCAAAGCTTTGGAAGGAGGCAGATTGGCTCAACGGCTAGGCAACAGCTGGGTGCTCTTGTCTCCCAGCTGAAGGCAACTGCCACCATTCTGAAACCAGCTGCCTGAGAGGAGGAAAGAGGAAAGTGTTTACCCAATGGCCTGAGTGTCCTTAGAGGACTCGGCTCTCAGTTACACAGCAAACAGCTGGCTCTGAAGAAGCTAGGTTCTGGGCACTGCCACCAAATGGCCCCAGTGGTGTTTAAATGTTTCCCTACTTTCATGGCCCCACAGAGGGTTGTTCGGCTGACAGGTGACTTTGTTTAAAAAACAAACAGCAACAACAAAAATCCAGAATTGTCATTCCGAGGCCATATTCTTTAAAAGGAACACAAGGCTTTCTGTCGCCCAAGGTTTGTGCAAATTGGTTTCACACGTTTGCCACACTCTGGAGCAGACAGCAGGGTCTTTCCAGTACAAAGACATTTCCTGGCGCGGTACTTAGACAGGCCGGCAGTGGCGCAGGGCTGTGCCAGACAGGCCCAGGAAGAGGATTAGTTTGGTCTGCAGAGACGCTTGTCGCCCGCCCTGACCAGGGCAGTGAACTGCCAGCACGCACGCACGCCTTTGCGAGTCAATGGCCACTCCTGTCCAAGCTTCAGGAGCGGTGCCCAGGCACTGCTGCTCTAGCTGAGGACTGGAGGAGGCGTAGACACTGTGGTGGTGACAGGACTGAGGACCTTGCCAGGTCGTGAGTTCCCATGCTTGGGGCCTGAAAGCCCTGGAACCAAAGGGCTCTTAGGATCAACAAAAATGTAAAAGAGCAGAGAAACGGGGTGACGTTCAGAAACCCATCCAGAAACAGAACTGGAACATCCTGATCGCTTTTACTTTTCTTTGGGGAAGAGAGATAATAAGCTTTGGGGTGGAGCTGATGGAGAGAGAATCACAGAGAGCAGTGGCTCTGTGAGCTGCTCCCAGGCGTGAGCATGGCTTGCAGTGCTGGCAATTACAACCGAGCCAGGCCTGTGGTTAGTTGGGTACAGGGACGTGACAGGACCATGAGTGCGGTCTTTATTCTATTGTTTCCACTCATTAGAGAGGACTCGGAGCTAGCACGGTCTGCCAGTCCCAGTTTTCTTGGTTTCGGAACAGGGTGCCTACTTTGCCTTGCTCTTGCTACTCAGAACCGGGATTTTGTCCACGTGAAGACCTCTTTCCCGCTGGGATGCAAATCCAGCAGCAAAAGCCTCAGCGAGCCATTAGCCCCCAGACCTGAGAAGGAGTGGAGATTTGTTCCCATTCCAAGCAGCTATACCCGTCCCTGGAAGCTAGGAAGCGCACCACTAACTCAGTACCCTCTTGCTTGGCTCCCTGAGAGTATTTCCAAACAGTAATCATTTCCTTGTTAGAATACAGATTCTGACTTAAAAGAGCTGAGGCCCTAGACTGCATTTCTAATAACCTCTCAGTGGTTAAGAGCACGCACTGCTCTTGCAGGGGACCTGAATTCCATCCACAGTACGCACCACCGTACCTGCCTACAATCATGTACAAGTTTCCCTCTCACATACACACAATTAAAAGCAGTAAAAATCTTCAATTACCTCCTAGTAATGTTACTGCCTGCACACTTTGAGGAACAAGAATAACACTGGTCCAGACTGTAGCTGCACATTAAAACCACCCGAGTCCTCAAAACCTAATTAAATCGGCCCCCACCCCAGATACTATACTGACTTAACTCTGCCAGTATGGAATGTAGGCTATTTATGTGTGAGACAGATCTTGCTCGGTAGCCTGGACAAAGCCTATGAAGTAGTGCTAGGATTATAGGCATGTGTCACCACACCAGGCAGGGGGCACTGTGTAAATCAATTATTGTAATAAGCAGCCAGGATTGAGGGATCCTGGTATAAACAAGCCGCTATGAGAAAGCCCTTACCCTTAGGCTGTAGCCTGGCATTCTTATTTCATGATGTGCCTAACTGTAGGATTCAGTTTACTACCAAGATGAAGAATTCAGTTTGTGATCAAGGAACATATTTAACCCACCTGGTTTCAAACACTCTGTCTCACATCCACTCATTCGATTACCAAATATTTATTGAGCTATTCTATTGCATGGGATACAATGCTAGTTATATGGAGAGTGAGACAGACTTGGTCAAGCAGACAGCTGATGGAACCACATTTGCAGTTTTAAAAGATCACTTTGGGGTTGGTTTAGCAGGGACAAAATCTTGCCACACAAGCTCCCTAGAATCCAGGGTGGAAGGTAGAACTGGCTCCTGAAAATTATCCTCTAGCTTCCATATGCGAACAGTGGTATACACACTTATTATTGTTGTAATTATTATTATTATTATTATTATTATTATTGAAATAAATTAAAAGATCACTTTGGCTGGTTGAACAGATTAGACATTGGGCCAAGTAGATGGGCAAGGGTAGTGCATTAGACCAGATGAGCAATGCCAGCCAGGATGGTGGACAGAAGTGGGCAAATTCAAGAGCTACTTAGAAAGGGAAATCAACAAGACTTGATAACAAATTAGACATGAAAAAAAAATACAAGGACTCCTTCTAGGCTAGCTTAGGTAATTGAATAGTTGGCAGTACCATGAAGATGAAAATGATTGAGGCAAGTATTTAAAGTCAAACAATGTGAAGATTACCTGGGTAATCAAGGGGAAACTAACATAGGCCTTGAAGAATACGGATATTTAATGTCTGGCTCTTTCAACATCCAGACTATTACCCCTGCCTCCATTGCTTTTATTTCACTCACTAAAGACTTTTGATAAAACACCTCATGGTAGGGCTGGAGAAATGGCTCTGCAGTTAAGAGGACTCTTCCAGAGGACCTGGGTTTAATTCCTAGCAACCACATGGTAGCTCACAACTGTCAGCAACTCCAGTTCCAGAGGATCCAATATCCTCACACAGATATACATGCAGAGAACACACCAATGATCATAAAATTTAATAATAATAATAATAATAACAACAACAACCACCTCATGGTTTCTTCCTCCACCAGAAGGCTCCCCACCCTCATTCTCACAGATGACATTAATGTGTATGGCTATGTCTTCTGTGATGGCTAACTAGATTTAGAGGTACCACAGAAACATACCTCTGGGTATATTTATGAAGGCATTTCTAGAAAGGTTTCAAGGACAGAGAAGACCGCCCTGAATACGGGTGACAACATCTCTTGGGCTGTGGTTCAGGACTGGATATAAAAGAGAAAGGTAGCTGAATAACATCATTCATCTTTCTCTGCTTCCTGACTGTAGATTCAATGAGACCAGGTGTCTCAAACTCCTACACCATGCATGTCTTCCCTGCCAGTATGAAAAACCCATCCTTGCTTAAACTGCTTTCATCATGGATTTTGTCACAGAAGCAAGAAAGGTAACCAATCTACTTTCTAACACCTTGATGTCTCTGTTCTTTGACTTCCTCCTCTCACTCCTCTCTCAGCACTGTTCTGGCAGTTATACCTTGGGGACTGTATCACTTTAAAAACTTCTTTATGAAGAATCAGGGGAGAAGTTCAATTAACAAAGTGCCTGCCATTCGAGGATGAGAAGCTGAGTCTGGACCCCTGCACTAATGTAAAAGCCAGGCATTGCTGAACACACCTGTCTTAGTGAGGGTTTTTATTGCTGAAAAGAGACACCATGGCCACAGCAATTGTTATAAAGGCAAACATTTCACTGAGGCTGGCTTACAGTTTCAGAGGTTCAATCCAATATCATCAAGGCAGGAAGCGTGGTGGCATACAGGCAGACATGATGTTGGAGAGGTAGCTAGCTGAGAGTTCTACATCTGGATCCACAGGTAGCAGGAAAATAGAGATGCTGGGCCTGGCTTGAGCATTTGAAACCCCAAAGCCCACCCTCAAAGACACACTTCCTTCAACAAGGTCACTCCTACTCCAAAAAGGACATACCTCCTAGTAGGGCCGATGGGACTATGGGGACCATTTTCATTCAAACTATTACAACATCTATGACCTCAGCACTCAACACAGAGACAGGGAGATCTCTGGAGCTTGCTGGCCAACTAGTCCAGCCAATAGACCTTGTCTCAAAAAATAAGGTGGATAGAGGCAAGAAGACACCCAATATCAACAACCAACCTGTACACAGCTACACGAACACATGAGTATACCACATGGGAAAGACTACTTTAAGTATCTCCCTGTTATATCTTTTTTTTTTTTTAAGATTTATTTATTTACATGAGTACACTGTAACTGTCTTCAGACACACCAGAAGAGGGCATCAGATGGTTGTGAGCCATCGTGTGGTTGCTGGGAATTGAACTCAAGATCTCTGGAAGAGCAGTCAGTACTCTTAACTGCCGAACCAGCTCTCCCCAGCCCCCCCCCCCCCCCGTTATATCTTTATCTTCCAGATTGCCAACGTATTCTGTTTATTGCCATGAGAACTGTACTTCAACCTCACTGGCAAGCCCAGTCCACAGAACTTTCTCATTTATCTACTTTATCATCCCTCTCTTTTCTTCATGTCTTCATTCTCCAGCTTAAAATCTGACCTGTCACTTCAGTACCAAAGACTGGTAATGGTTCTTGTACCAGTCCCTGAACAAGAAGGGCCAAGGCTGGACTCTAGCAGTAATTGAACAAAGGGTGGGTTTCTAGGATACAAATGAGGACTCAAAAGTCAGTTTTCTGGGTAACAGGAATGGAAACATAGGTAGAAGAGTTACTATTTGTTTTAATAATAAACATTCAGTTATTTTAAAAGAATTTAGATTATTTTATTTTATGTGTTGGAGTGCATGTAGATGTCACATGCCTGATGCCCACTAAAATCAAGGAGAACATCTGGTCTCCTGAAACTGTAGTTATAGTAAGTTGTGAGACACCATGCTGGTGCTGGAAACCAAACTGCAAGAGCAACAAGTGCTGTTAACAGCTGAGCCATCTCTCCAGCCCCTCGACATATGTTCTTACCTAGCCAAGTCACTGCCCACCTCAATATATGAAAATCCTTGGCCATGGGGCAACATGTGCCTTAAAATAGTTACAGATTAGCTCAACTATGTAGACAAGGGTGCAGATGGAGTTCTGGAGGACTGGGGCAAGGAGAATGAGAACATTTTCGCCTAGGCTGCTGGAAAGAGGTCTATCATTGCTTATCCTCCATCAAATGATCTGATCCTTGGGTAGCCTGGACTTGAAACTTCAGCTAGGTTCACTTTTTTAGCCAGAGGGAAAGGCAAAGATAAAGAGATGGGATGTGTGCTGGAGTTAGACTGATAATGGCATGTCTGGAAAAGGAGATGAAGAAACCACTTCCAGTTGACAAACTCATGCATAGACTTTCGTAGTGGTATAAGAGAAGACTGTTAGGAGATGCTCTGCACACAGAACTGACTGCAAAGGGTCTGTACTAGCTGGTTTCGGTCCCACTGGGAAGAACTTACCTGTCTAGGAAAGCTGGGACAAATTACAATCATTTATAATCTAACCTGGGGGGATGGTCATAGCCTTTTCTTTTTATTATGAACTCTGAAGAGTTTGTTAATATCCATGGTTTTCTTCACTGAATGGTTTTAATTGAATTAAATAAGACATAAAGAAATATAACAGAAGCTAATCATGCTGAATGCACCTGTCAACATATTTTTTTAAATGAATGATATCTGTGCCTCATTGTTAGCACATTAAGAAATAAGATCAATCAGCAAGTCTTACAACTAATATAATTTCAAAGTAATTATGAACATATTGTTACTATAAGAAACCTGTTTTACCCTAAAATGATATGAAAATATGTATCATTTCTGTTGAAGCCAAGCAACATAACCTCTAATATTATATTGCTTTGTTGCTTATAGTCATGGTTGAAAAGAATGTGGGAAATATCGTTAGAAGATGATAGCAGAAATACGGGCTGGAGAAATGGCATAGTGGACCCAGTTCTTAGCATCCACATCAAGTGGCTCACAACTTTCTGTAACTCCAGTACCAGGGAATCTAGTACTCCTTATCCTCCATTAGTACCAGCATACATGTGGTACACAGAACTTCATCAGGCAAGCACACACACACACACACACACACACACACACACACACACACACACA
>JADRCD010096939.1:0-10187 GCA_019843815.1 Montemys delectorum | reverse complement strand
CTCTTCTATACCTATTATCCTTAGGTTTGGTCTTCTTATTGAGTCCTGGATTTCCTGGATGTTTTGTGTTAGGAGCTTTTTGCTTTTTGCATTTTCTTTGACTGTTGTGTCAATGTTTTCTATGGTGTCTTCTGCCCCTGAGATTCTCTCTTCTATCTCTTGTATTCTGTTGGTGATGTTTGCATCTATGATTCCTGATTTCTTTCCTAGGTTTTGTATGGCCAGGGTTTCTCTCTTTCTGTTTTCTTTATCGTTTCTACTTTGATTTTTAGATTTTGGATGGTTTTGCTCATTTCATTCACCTGTTTGATTGTGTTTTCCTGAAGATCTTTAAGGGATTTAAGTGTTTCCTCTTGAAGGGCTTCTAGCTGTTTACCTGTGTTCTCTTGTATTTCTTTGAGGATGCTATTTATGTCTTTCTTAAAGTCCTGTATCATCCTGGGATTCTTAGGTAACCTGGGATTGGAGCTTCCTGTGGGTGTTGTGGGACTGGCTGCGGAATTTCCGCCCAAGGTCTACTCTGGACACCAGTCCAGACAGACCGGAAGGAACTCGAGTCACCTCTTTAAGGGATTTTTGTGTTTCCTCTTGAAGAGCTTCTACCTGTTTACCTGTGTTCTCCTGTATTTCTTTGAGGGTGTTATTTGTCTTTCTTAAAGTCCTGTATCATCATCATGATAAGTGATTTTATATCGGAATCTTGCTTTTCTGTTGTGATGGTGTGTTCAGGACTTGCTATGTTCGGAGAATTGGGTTCTGATGATGCCAAGTAACCTTGGTTTGTGTTGTTTATTTTCTTACACTTGCCCCTGCCATCTGGTTATCTCTAGTGCTACCTGCCCTTGCTAAATCTGATTGGAGCCTGTCCTTCCTGTGATCTTGGTTGTGTCAGAACTCCTCAGAGTCAAGCTGTCTCTGTGATCCTGTGATTCTGGGATCCTGTGACCCTGGGCTTGTTAGAGCACTTGGGAGTGCAGCAGCTTTCTCTGTGTGTTGTGGGACTGGCTGTGGAGCCTGGGTCCAAGGTCTGCTCAGGACACCAGCCCAGAGAGATCGGAAGGAACCCGAGCCACTCTGCTGGTGGAGTTCCTGTGTGCCTGGTCCCGCAGGTCCCAGTTAGTCCCAGTGTTGGGACAGATATTGTGTCCTCCTCACCTCTGATCCTGGGAGTGTCAGAGCGCCTGGGAGTGGAGCTTCCTCTGGGTGTTGTGGGACTGGCTGCAGAGCTTGTGCCCAAGGTCTGCTCAGGACACCAGCCCAGAGAGACTGGAAGGCTATTTTTCTTA
Organism: Montemys delectorum; assembly: GCA_019843815.1. Lineage (NCBI taxonomy): Eukaryota > Metazoa > Chordata > Mammalia > Rodentia > Muridae > Montemys > Montemys delectorum. The sequence goes on along the minus strand of JADRCD010096939.1, from coordinate 8,901 downwards.
TTTCTTAGAAAATTTCATGTACCATAATTATATTCATTCCTTATTATTCCCTAATACATTTCTAGATGCACTCACTCTCCAAATCTTCAACTTTTTTCCTCATCGTCTTCCTCGTCCTCGCTCCCCCCCCCTCCTCCTCCTCCTCTTCCTTTTGGCAGATTATTTTGAAGCACCCATCTTAGTCCTCAGACTCTTACAACCTTTCTGCTACCATGTTCCCTGGGCCTTAAGTGTAGGGGCTGTATTGCAAATGTATTGATTGGGGACAGGCACCCACAGTCAGTAATTTCTGCATTTTGACCAATTGTGATTTTCACTAATGATCCAAATCTACTTAAAACAGAAGCTTTATTAGTGAGGTATGAGAATTAGATTTTATTTTCTATTTTATGTGTTTTGGTGTTTTGCCTGCATGAGTATTTTGTGCACTATGTGAGTAGAGTCTTCAGAGAGGGGTCAGATCCCCTGTATTTGGAGTTACATACAGTTGTGTACCATGTGGGTTCTGGGAATTGAACATAAGTCCTCTAGAAGAGCAGTAAGAATAGAATCTCTCTGACCATGGGGTAACAACAGCAGTATCTGCTTTCCAAGCCTGTTAGGCTCCTTAGATATTTGCTTACTTGTTTTGAGATAGTCCTCATTATGTAGCCCAGGCTGTCTTCTAATTTATTATCTTCTTGTCTTGGTCTCTGGTGTATTAGAATCAGAGGTGTGTGACACCACATGGGCTTTTTGGGTGGGATATTAGGCATAGAGTATCTTTCATATAACTGCCATTCCACATGCTTTATTGGATTCTATCAGTCCCCAAATAGACTTCTTCTTTTTTTTTTTCTTTTTTCTTTTTTTGGTTTTTCGAGACAGGGTTTCTCTGTGTATTGCTGATTCTCCTGGAACTCACTCTGTAGACCAGGCTGGCCTCGAACTCAGAAATCTGCCTGCCTCTGCCTCCCAAGTGCTGGGATTAAAGGTGTGCACCACCACCATCCAGCCCAGATAGACTTCTGATGAGTTGTTTTCATCCATCATCATGACTCCCTGGCTACTCACTCTACCTTGGTTTTCAGTTTTCCAGCCTCCCCTCTGCTCTTTCCCTATAATCACCTGCCTCAAGCTCCTGATTTGTATTCGTCTTACTCTATCAGCACTATCTCCATTGCCTGTTATATCTGATGCTTGTTATCATTATACCTTCTTCAAATACTTCTACTTTGGACTCTAGGTGATTCAACTATCATGGGAATTTTCCAATTTTACATGTTCCCCCTTTTTATTTTAATCCCCATGAATTTACTTTGTACCTTGGTTTGGGGTGACACAGTAACTACTATGTCTGTTCTACATGACCCTTTCTGTATCTAGTTCTCAATCTTGGACTTCAGTTCCAAGATGAAAGCCACTGGATTCTAACTGAGGATGCCAATAGTCATGTCTTAGAAATGGCCAATTACCTTTGAAAGAAATTACTTATGTTAGACAGGGTAAAGCTTGTTTTGTTTTGTTTTGTTTTGTTTGTGATACTAGAGATTGAATCCAGGGCCTATCATGTGTGACTCTCCTACCTGACTGTGGTGGCAACCCTGTCTTTCTATGTGCTTCATGGAGAAGTCACCAGTTCTAACTCAGGTCAGACCTACTTCTGCTCTGGCTGGAATGAGAGGATCAGAGAGTCTTCTGTGGTAGCCTGACTTTTATTCTCTGGCTTATTCTTCATGGGGACTAAATGAAGGACTTCAAAAAAGCTTTTCTGTTGTAAATCAAATCTTAATACTTACCACACATTCTCTTCAAATCATTTTTTTAAAGAAATAAAACTTCAAAAAAAATTCAGTTGTATGGACTAGTCAGGTGTTTGCCTAGTGTGTGCGAGGCTCCAGGTTTCAAACTCAGTAACACACATACACACACACACACACACACACACACACACACACACACACTCAGTAACACACATAAGCATGTATGCATTCACAAAGAGATTCAAGAGTACTCTCTTGGTACCTCTTACTCCAGCCCCTTTGTCTGACCTTACTACCCTCATTGGGGTGTTAATCTTTTCCATGCATGTTATAATACTTTATTTATGTTTATATATATAAGAGGTAGTATATTTTGCTTATATTTTTCAACATCTGGGTTGAGATTTAATTTACATGTCATGAAATGTGCCATTTTAATTGCATTACCATGATTTTCATTAAATTTACTGAGTTGTGATGCCGTTAATACAACCCAATGTTTGCTTTTATTTAAATAACTTTATTGAGTTATAATTCACATTCCATTCATTTTTACTCATTTAAAGAATACAGTTCATCTTGGTCTAGTGGCACATGCCTGCAATCCCAGCACTCAGGAGGTAGAAGCAGGAGGATCACAAGTTCAAAGATAGCTTGGGCTACAGTGTGAGATTCTATCTTCCCACCAAAGCATACAATTTTAGTGGGGTCTTAGTATATTCAGAGTTAATCTATTATCCAATCTTACATTTTTATCATCCCTGAAACAATAAACCCTACTAGTAGTCATTCCTTGTCACTCCTGATTCCCAGTTCCTGGCACCCACTCATATGACTCATGTTTATGGATTGCATACAAATGGAACTTTACACAATGTGGTCTTTATATAATAAAGATTCATTTATGGAGTAACTACTGTATCTTCAACACTGCTTCTGGGAGCATTTGGGGGATTTGATAGAATATACAGATAGCTTAAAATTTGATTTCTACACTTCCTAGTCTATTTCACACTTGGTAAAATAGTTAGTAGAGAGTAATTGTTAATAAGATCTATTAGTGTAAGTACTGTAAGTATTCCCAGGCAGAGGTAGAGGATCCAGCCCCTTTGACAGAATCCTAGGTATGTGTGTCTGTGTATGTGGGTCTGTGTGTTTTGTGTAGGGGTGTTTTTTAGTAAATCCTGCTTCAGGGTACTCACTGCCAGCATGAGCTCTGAGTAAAGGTACAGAGGTAGTGTTACTTTCTCTCTTGCATCCTAGACAATCACTGATGGAAGAACAGGTGAATGATCATTTGCAGAGATACCTGGATGAGATTTGCCACTTCAAACAGCATCTGGCATGCACTGAAGAGAAAATGGCCTATTTGTCCTATGAAAGAACCAAGGAAATATGGGTGAGGGCATTGAGGAGAAAAGACTAGTGAGAAGGATATGGGGATGAATAGATCTATTTGGATGTGCCCAAGCCAAGGCAAGAAAAAATATAGAGCTGTGTCTGACCTGATGGTACAATAGTAACCTGCACCTTTCCTTTAGAGCCAGCAGTGTCCACCCTGCATGTCTGTATGAACTCCACTCCTTACCATGCAGCCAAGGTGCTTTGGAGACTTTGGACAGTGGTTCACATCTTGTAGGGTCAATCACTGAGTCATACCCTGGAGTCTGTGACCTATAAATCAGGGGTGATGCCTTACAAGCCCAAGGGATGCTGGGGTGTTTGCATTGCTAGTAGAGAGAAAGCCTTTGGGAATCTCTTCTTGGGGTCTAACTTTTTGCCCCTCAGTCCTTTCCACACTCATAGCTCCTACTCCTGTTCCTGGTTAGACCTTTTTCACCTAGGTCCTCAGTTTCAGCAGTAGATAGTTCTCACCAGGACCCATCAGCCCAGCATTCCACAGCAACTGTCTGTCTCTGCTGTGCATATCCAAGAGATTCTTCCCATCTCTCCTAAGAGATTCAACTCATCAGGTATGATGGCACATACCTTTAATCCCAGGACTTGGGAGGCAGAGGCAGATAGATCTCTGAGTTTGAGAACAGCCTGGTCTATCAAGTTTCAGGCCAGCTCGAACTATACAGTGAGATCTTGTCTCAAATAAATAAATAAACAAGGAGGAAAAAAAAAAACAGAAAAACATTTTAACAGTACTTCTTGAAAACCCCTAAACAAATAAATTACTAGATTAGATAAGCACATTTCTGTCTGGCTTCTGGTGAGTATATGTGTGTATGTTCCCTGCAGGATGTAATGGAGACTTTCAAGAGCAGAATAACCAAGCTAGAAACTCTACAGCAAGCTACCCAACTGGAGATGATGGCTAGTCTCAGAACCCGTCCCAAGGACTTTTTGTTCAGATTCATAAGCCTGCTTCTCACTGTGACCACTATCATCTTGGTCGTGGTCTCTACATTGTGTTCTTGTCCCTTGCCCTTGCTCAATTCGCGCCTGCGCATCTTCATTGTATTTATGATCATTGGGCTTGGGACCTTGGCCTGGCAGAAGCGGCATGTCATATCTATTATTGACTGGCAGGCCTGGGTCCCCTTTAAGTGGAGACCAGAATTAAAGGATGCTAAGCCTCCATCAGATGGACACTGAGGTGCAAGAAGTGCCATTCACCTGAATTTCTTCCTTTCAGTTGTTAAAGGTACCCAGTAAGACCTCTTTAGAAAGCTACTTTGTTGCTCTCATTTTCTTAATTCTGTAACTGCAAGCCCAGTGAGATACATGCAGATGCCAACTTGCCTTCTCCTTCCAGTTTTCCATGCTCTTTTCATAATATCTACAGACACGGGGACTGGATTAAAAGTGGAAAAAAACCCACATATGTTCTGGTCTCTTTGCCTATTTTGTATTCCCTCTAGGTCTGGTGCCTGAACACCCAGTAGCTTAGATAACCTCAAATTATAGATATCTCTAGGGCTTTGTTGGTTTGATCAAGGAGAAATTATGTTTACTTCACAAGGATAGATGAGAAAGGAGGTAAGACATGGCCAAAGCTTTCATGGATGGGACAGGTTGGAGGCAGAATTTATGCAGGTGACACTGAAGAGACAGATGAGACTTCTGTCTTGGAGGTGCTGGAAAGTTCAGAGCTATCATCAACCTTCTTTCCAAAGAGCTGTAAGATGCAGTTTCGAAACTAGAAGGACAAAAACCATTATTCAGCAAAGCAGAAAGGGCTAGTGCACTGTGCTAAAGGTCAGTTTATAAATGTATACCTTTCCTTCTTCCATTAAGAATATTATGAGTGGGATGAGAAAAGCTCAGCTCATTCTTTACACATATGAATGGAGGAGTTCTGAATCATCCAATCCAGCAGTTAATGGTGATTATAGTTGAATTGTGACCTCTCCTAAAAAATATGGCAAATTCTAATTACTGGAACCTGTGACTGACTGTTTTGGAATGGGAGTCTTTGCATATATATGTTACACTGAGGTCATACTAGATTAGCATTATTACTAGTCCAGTGACCAGTGTTCTCATGAGAAAAAGATTTAGACCTACTTTGAATAATAATCACCCATTAAAGAGATTAAAAAAGGTGCTTTCACAGGGAATGTTAAATAGTCCAACTTTATGTCAGTATGGTTCGTGCAACAACCATTGGAAATAATTCACAAGCAATTCCTTTGATTTATTATTTATCATTATATGGATAACATTCTGTTGCCTGATTCTGATAAAGATGTTTTAAAGAATATGTTTAAGGTAACACAAAGAATTCTGCCATGCTAGGGGCTATAGATTGCTCCAGAAGAAATACAAAGAGGAGATTCACTTAGTTATTTGGGTTATAAAATCAGTCAACAAAAAATTCGACCACAAAAGGTACAGATCCGTGGGGACCAATTACAAATTCTTAATAATTTTCAAAAATTAATTGGAGATATTAACTGGTTGAGGTCTACAATTGGATTAAGTACATTATGAGTTAAGTAATTTGTTTCAAACATTACAAGGAGATTCAAATGTAAATGAACAGGCCAAGATGTCTAACAGCTGAAGCAGAAAAAGAATTAACTCTTGTAGAACAAAGACTGTAAGAGGCATTTGTGAATCAAATCGATCCTAAACTTGTTTGTATTCTGGTCATTTTACCTTCAAGTCATTCTCCTACTGGTCTCATTGAGCAAAGGGAAGATAGTTTTATGGAATGGACTTTCTTAGCTCATAAACACAGTTAAAAAGTGAAGACATTTATAGAAAAGATTTCTGAATTAATTATAAAAGGTAGAATAAGACTACATCAGTTGTTAGGAAAAAGATCCAGCCCAAATTGTAGTACCTCTTACAAATGCTGAAATTATGTTATTATGGATGATCAGTGAAGATTGGCAAAGAACCTGTAGTAACTACTTGGGTAAAATTAATAACAAATATCTGAAAAGCAAATGTATACAGTTTATAAAAAGAGCTAATTGGATTCTTCCACATATAATAAAGAGAATAATGCTAAAGGCACCATTTTATACTGATTCAAACAAGATGTAGATGGCAGGTTATAAGTCAGATAAAATAAGCAAGGTGATCAAAAGTCCATATACATCAGTTCAAAAATCAGAATTGTATGTTAAACTTATGATATTATTAGATTATTCTGAATCTCTTAACATAATTACTGATTCTTTATATACAGAAAGAGTTGTTTTGCACATAGAAACAGCTGAGGATGGGAGAGCACCCTCATAGAGGCAAGGTGAGGGGGGATGGGCTAAGGGGTTTCCAAAGGGGAGAGCTGGAAAGGGGAAAACATTTGAAATGTAAATAAAGAAAATATCCAATAAAAAAAAGAAATAACTGAGTTTGTACCTGATAAATACTGATGAATTTGTATGTGATAACTCTGAATTAACTTCATTATTTATACAATTGCAACAAGCCATCAGAATTAGAAACTATCCATTCTATATTACTCATGTTCAGTCTCATACAGGTTTGCATGGTCCATTAGCTCAAGGAAATGATGGAATTTGCCAATTACTAATAGGAAATGTGTTAGAAACCTTAAAGTTTCATGAGAAACATGTTAATGGGAAAGGTTTAAAGACTAAAAATTTCTGTCACTTGGCACAAGAATGAGCAGAAAACAAATGGAACAGAATGAAAAGTCCAGAAAAGGACCTGAAAACACATATGACTTATATGACTTCTGTACATATAACATAATGATTTTTACACATCTAGAAAATAAGCATGCTGTTTCCATATCTTGTACATCATATTTGGGTGAATATTAAGCAATAAAAAAATCTTAAAAAAACCTAATCATTTTTTTCCCTTGGGCCCCAAACAAAAATTCTTTACCCCAATTAAGCAAGAAGCAATCATAAGAAGTTCGTCTTCTTAATCTCTTAAGTTGGGGTTGATGGTTTTCATCATTTTATGAATTATAGACTTGTCATTTTAAGGGATCATTTACAAATAATTATAGTTTTGGACAGGGAAGAAACTAAAAGAAAGCTTAGACTCAGGGATTTCTATTTCTCCTTTCCTCTTCTCTATCCTGTCTTTTTTAGGTAAAGAGCAGGGGGGTTGAATAGAATAAAAAGGGAATATAGTAATATTATAACAAATTAGACAAATATGGATAGATTATTAAATTTACTGGTAAAGCATTTTATAGCCATAATCTTACATTGGTAGAAATCTCTATATTCTGATGCAGAATTGAAGTTATATTTCCCTATATTGGCAAAGAAATTGTATATTGATACAGTTTATGGTTTTCTTTGGTATAAATCTTTGTATGATGATATGAAATTTAAAATTAATTTTGTTACTCCTAGATAAGCATTGTACCTATTGTACAATGCTAAGTAACAATCTAAGTATTGTTACTCTTAGATAAGTTGTACCTAAATACAACTCATTTAAGATTACAAGGCTTAGACCCAATCCTTTTAATAGTTGCTATTACAAACTGTTTAGAATAATTAAGTAGGAGCAAATATGGAGATAAAGTGTAGAGCAGAGACTGCTGGAAAGGCCACCCAGAGACTGTCCCACCTGGGGATTCAGCCCATATACAGACAACAATCCCAGATACTATTGTGGATGCAAGAAGTGCATGCTGATTGGTGTAAGGTAGAATCTCAGGGTTGTTTTGATTTGCATTTCTCTGATCACTAAGGACTTTGTACATTTCTTTAGGTGCTTCTCAGTCATTTAAGATTCCTCAGTTGTGAAATATCGGTTTAGTTCTATACTCCATTTTTTGATTGGGTTGTTTGGTTTTTTTGGTGATTAACTTCTTGAGTTCTTTATATATTTCGGATATTAGCCCTTTATCGGATGTGGGGTTAGTGAAGATCAAAACCCCAGGTGACAACACATGCTGGAGAGGTTGTGGAGAAAGAGGAACACTCCTCCATTGCTGGTAGGATTGCAAACTAGTACAACAACTCTGGAAATCAATCTGGAGGTTCCTCATAAAATTGGAAATAGATCTACCTCAAGACCCAACTATACCACTCTTGGGAATATACCCAAAAGATGCCCCACCATACCACAGGAGCACATGTTCCACTATGTTCATAGCAGTTTTATTTGTGATAGTCAGAGTTGGAAACAACCCAGATGTCCCACAACAGAAGAATGGATACAGAAAATGTGGTTCACTTACACAATGGAAAACTACTCAGCTATTAAAAACAAGGACATCCTGAGTTTTGCAGGCAAATGGATGGAACTAGAAAATATCATCCTGAGTGAAGTAACTCATACCCAAAAGGACATGCATAGTATGTACTCACTGATAAGTGGATATTAGCCAAAAAAAAAAAAAAAAAAAAAAAAAAAAGGACAGAATACCCAAGATACAATCCACAGAACTCAAAAAGGTCAACAAGCTGAAGTGCCCAAGTGAGGACACCTCAGTCCCAGTTGGGAGAGAGAAGAAAGCAATCACAAGTGGGGAGGGAGGGAACTGGGAGGGAAAGTGGATAAGGGGTGGCAGGGAGTGGGGCATGGGAAAGGGGAACCTGATCTGGTACTGGGTAAGGGAAAAAGACTGAAGCTCTAAGGGCCAGCAGAAAGAATGGAAACAGGCAGCCAGGTAGTGGTGGTACACGCCTTTAATCCTAGCACTTGGGAGGTAGAGGCAGGCAGATTTCTGAGTTTGAGGCCAGCCTGGTCTACAGAGTGAGTT
>JADRCD010096935.1:0-11986 GCA_019843815.1 Montemys delectorum | reverse complement strand
TGGATTTCTAAAAAAAAGAACATTATTCCCAAAGATTTTTCCCTTATTCACCTCTTGCATACGGACAGAAGAAAGGTGTTGTGTAGAGAGAATATTGGGGGCAAAAAGCCTTAAGGTTGGCATACAATGGTTTGTAGAGTTGGAGAAGGAGGAGGAGCACTAAATGAGGTTTGAGGACAGATCAACCAGATCAACCAGGTTCTTGTAAACCAGATTGAGATGTTTAGTGTTTAAGATTCGTGGAGAGGGGCTAGGAAGATAGCTCAGTGGTTTACTTGAGGACCTGAGTGTGTTCAGGACCTGAGCACACATACAACATTGGACATGGTACCTAAGGCCTGTAATTGCAATATTGGGAGGCAGAAACAGGAGGATACCTGAAGCTCACTGGGAGCCAGCTTAGCTAACAGGTAAGTTGCAGGTTTAGTAAGAAGCAATTTGTCTAAAAAAATAAGGTATGTGTGTGGGAAGAAGGGTAATACAGAAGGAAAGATAAATAATACTAAAAGCCATAGGGAAATACACTATTTTTGTGTGTGTGGTTTTTTTCGAGACAGGGTTTCTCTGTGTAGCCCTGGCTGTCCTGGAGCTCACTCTGTAGACCAGGCTGGCCTCAAACTCAGAAATCCACCTGCCTTTGCCTCCCAAGTGCTGAGATTAAAGGTGTGTGCCACCATGCCCAGCAGGAACTACCCTATTTTATAAGCCTATTTAACACACATGGAGTGATGATACCCCCTCTGCCTTAGAGCCATAGACAAAACCCCAAGCATCAGACAAGGGAAATCTCCCTTCTAGTTTTTGGTCAGGAGGTGAGGGATTGTCCAAGAGAACCCCTCCTAAATGAAGGCCATTGCCATTGCCCTTTGGGAACTTGAAAGTGAGACCCTAATGCTGAAGATACCACACATTTCAGACACAGGACTTGGAGGAACTAAGTTGAAATTGACCTAGACCAGTGGTTCTCAGCTTTCCTACTGCTGCAAGCTTTTAATGCAGTGGCTCATGTTGTGGTGACCCCCAACCTTAAAATTATTTCATTGCTACTTTATAACTGTAATTTTACTACTGTTACAAATTGTAATGTAGAGCTGGAGAGATGGCTCAGGGGTTAAGAGCACTGACTGCTCTTCTGAAGGTCCTAAGTTCAAATCCCAGCAACCACATGGTGGCTCACAACCCTCCATAATGAGATCTGATGCCCTCTCCTGGTGTGTCTGAAAACAGGTACAGTGTACTCACATATAATAAATAAATAAATCTTTTTAAAAAAAGATTTTCAAGGTTAATTCCGGGTTTGTTATTAAAAAATGTAATGTAAATATCAGATATGAAGGATATCTGATATACAACCCTGTGAAAGGGTCCTTCAACTCTTGAAGAAGTTCAGAAGTTCAACCAACAGATTGAGAATGGCTGACCCTCTCTTAAGCTCTTGCTCTCTTTCTTGTCTTGTCTCTTACTCTCACTTCTTGCTCCCCCTCTCCCCCTCCCTTTCTCCTCCCTCTACATGGCCATGGGCTAGCCTCTACTTTTCTTCTCTCTGTCTCTGTCTCTGTCTCTGTCTCTCTCTCTCTGTGTGTGTGTGTGTGTGTGTGTTTTCTACAATAAAGCTCTAAAACCAAACCGAGAGAGAGAGAGGCTGATCTAGAAGTTTCCTCCCTGTGGACTAGTTCTCACAGTATCTGTAGCTGCTGTGCAAGCTAATAAAAAAAAAAAAAAGAATAGTCCTACTTAGCTGAAAAGCCTATGAACCGTAAGCAAGGTAACTTTAATGGTACAAGAGTGGCACTTATATCTTGGGAATAACTAAACTAATAGCTAGGTATCTAATCAGTGTGAGGAAATTCATGCCTAGTACTGTTAAAAATTTTCTTTATTGCAGTGTTAGGGAGGGAGCCCTACACATGCTAGGAAAACACTCCAGCAATCCAATCACACCCAACCCCAATTCACAAAACAGTCTGGGTATGTGGAAAGAACGTTTATAGTGGGAAGCAGGGAAGGAAAACCACTGGAAGTGAACTGTCAAGAAACTAAGAGGTAATGTTAGAAGAGTAGCCCAAGTCAGGAAAGTGGAAGCAGAGAGGAGGGGTCCCATTCTGGACTGATTTCAAACTTAAGCATGTCAGATTTGGGGTATGAAAAATAAAGCCATTGATGACCCATCGAATTTCTGGCTGTGTGACTGGAAGGATAAAATTGTAATCCACAGGCACAGAGAGCAAGAGCAAGATTTTGGTTTTGCCTGTATCACATTCAAGATATTTGTTAGATATTCAAGGGAAGATGTTGCTCTAGAGAAGAGTTGAGAGCAAACTTGGTGGTTCAGAGCTGTACTACTAAGACTCTGGAGGCTCCGGCAGGAGGGTTGCTGGAGAGTTTGAGGCCAGCTACACCACTGAGTTCCAGTGTGAGCTACTGGGAGACTCAAAAACAGCCAGGTAAGTGCACACAATCTCAAAACTTGGGAGGTGGAGACAGGAGGATCAGAAATTCAAGGCCATCCTACATGACAGAGAGTTATAGGCTATCCTGGGCTGCATGATATCCAATTAAAAAATAAAACAGAAGAAAAATCATATGGGTTGAAGACTATCAAATTCAGAGGGTGAAGTCTACACAGGATGTGAATTTGAAGACCGGAACATCTGGCAATTGAAATCATGCATGCGACAGGGATTTTTGTCTTTGGTTTTACCAGTGGGGATGCAATAAGGATATAGTGTATGTTGTATATACAGCCATATTGCATGCACAGTAATTGAAGCAGAATTTAGACTTTACAAAGGCAAGTGGAAGCCAGGAGGTGGTGGTGCACGCCTTTAATTCCAGCATTCAGGAGGCAGAGGCAGACAGATCTCTGAGTTTGAGCCTGGTCTACAGAATGAGTTCCAGGGCAGCCAGAGTTATATGGAGGAAATTTCTATTTCAAACCAACAAAACCAAAACAACAACAAAAAAGCAAGAAGGAAGGGTGTTGTTTGGAAGGGGCAACTCAAGAAAAACTGACATTGGAAAAGCCTGCAGGAGTACTGGGAGGTAATAGTGCTGTGCCAGTAATGTGTAGGTATCTTCATAGCCTCATGAGGAATTTTTTTCTGGAGCCCTAAGAATCTTTAATATATCAATCCACAACTGCTCCTTTCTGCCTCTTTCCTTCCCCAAGTGTAGTCTTTGTCCTCCTATGATGCTCAGGCTAGCCTCATACTTTTGGGCTCAAGTAAGCCTCTGGCTCATCCCAACTTTCCCTCATCCCCTGCCCCAGTGGCTGGGACTACAGGTCTATACCACCATGTTTGACTAAAGCTTTGTTCAAAATGGTGTCCTAGGGGTGGCGGCAGTGTACCTCAGTGGTAAGAACACTTATATAGCATGGGTTCAACCTTAAACACCATAGATACGAAATAACAGATTTTTTTTTTATTTTTACTTTTTTTGGGTTTTCCAAGACAGGGTTTCTCTGTATAGCCCTAGCTGTCCTGGAACACACTCTGTTGACCAGGCTGGCCTTGAACTCAGAAATCCTCCTGCCTCTGCCTCCCAAGTGCTGGGATTAAAGGCGTGCACTACCACTGCCTGGCTATTATTTATTTATTATAAGTACACTGTAGCTGTCTTCAGACACACCGGAAGAGGTCATCAGATCTCATTACGGGTGATTGTGAGTCACCGTGTGGTTGCTAGGATTTGAACTCATGACCTTTGGAAGAGCAGTCAGTGCTCTTACCCACAGAGCCATCTCACCAGCCCCAATAATGGATTTCTGAGAATGAGAGGGACTCAGAAAGTTGTGATGTGTGCATTTCCTCCTGCCTCTAAGGTGTCAAACCCTGCTCTCACCAGTGGCGACAGTAAGAAGCAAGACAGACAAAAGTCCCATACATCATGGTGCTTTTGTTACAATTCAAGCAACAAATAATAGGACAACAAATATGGAAAAATAAGACTTTATGTGACTGGGTGAATTGTGGAAAGTAGCCCAATGGAACACAGGGATCATGGCAGGGGAGGCTTGAGAATTTTACATGGGGCAGCCTGGGCAGATCTCACTGCTAGAATGCTCAGATGATGTTTCCTTCAGTCTTTGGTGTTCCTAGCCTTGATGCTTTTGATTGATTATAGGCCTTTTTGTAGCTCACCCGTTTGGGTTTGTCTAATGTCATCTGACTTGGATAGGAGCCTCAACCAGATGATGTGTCTTTCTTACCCAGTCTTTTTGGAAAACAGAATTCTAATATACCATAAAGATGGTACCTGTCAGGTTTCTACCCTGAAAAGTTATTAATTTTCCTTGGTACTAATAAGTTCATTTAGGGGACTGGAGAGATGGCTCTGTAGTTAAGAGCACTGGTTGCTTTGGAAGAACTGAGGCTTGGTTCCTAGCACCTTCGTGAAGGCTCACATTTAGGGCTCCATATTCATGAGTTCATGCACAGATTCAACCATGACAGAAAATATTCATGGGAGGGCTGACAATATCAACGGTGGCACTGGGTTGTTCCCAGCACCAGTAAATAAATGAATAAAAAAAACACTAGAGGAGAAATTACACATAGACTTTCCCTTCTTCATTCCCCAATTAATACTGTTTAGCAGCTTACAAAACATATGTATTATATCAGATACTACAAATCAGGTTCTATACACTCTACCATTTAAAAAAAAAGATTTTATTTATTTATTTATTTATTTATTTATTTATTTATTTATTTAATGTATGTGAGTACACTTTCACTCTCTTCAGACACACCAGAAGAGGGCATCAGATCAAATTGCAGATGGTTGTGAGCACCATGTGGTTGCTGGGAATTGGACTCAGGACCTCTGGAAGAACAGTCAGTGCTCTTAATCACTGAACCATCTTTCCAGCCCACCTACCTTGTTTTTTTGTTTTGTTTTGTTTTGTTTTGAGACAGGATTTCTCTGAGTAGCCCTGGCTGTCCTGGAACTCGCTCTGTAGACCAAGCTGTCCTCAAACTCAGAAATCTGCCTGCCTCTGCCTCCCAAGTGCTGGGATTAAAGGTGTGCACCACCAAAGCCCAGCCCATCTACCATTTTAATTATATCAGCACATTGTAGCTGTCTTCAGACACACCAGAAGAGGGCATCGGATCCCATTACAGATGGTTGTGAGCCACCATGTGGTTGCTGGGAATTGAACTCAGGATCTTTGGAAGAGCCATCTCTCCAACCCATACTCCACCAGTTTTGTATAAGAACTTCAGCTGGTCATGGGACCACATGTCTGTAATCTCAGCATTTAAGAGGTAGAAGCAGAACAGAATGATCAATTCAAACCCATCCTTGTTTATACATCCAAATTGAAGCCAGGTCTGGTTGTGAGACCTGTCTCAAAACAAAACTTCAAATGGAAATCCTGGCATTTTGGCTCAGTTGGTAGGGAGCAATAATATACCAAAACCAACTTCTTGTAGGAAATAAGGGACATTGCTATTTTCTTTTCCCTTTTGCTTGGGTGGTCTTTTCCTAACTTGCTGTATAGTCTATATACAATACAATAATACAATAAATGCCATCCCGCCGGGCGGTGGTGGCGCACGCCTTTATTCTCAGCACTTGAGAGGCAGAGGCAGGCGGATTTCTGAGTTTGAAGCCAGCCTGGTCTACAGAGTGAGTTCCAGGACAGCCAGAACTATACAGAGAAACCCTGTCTCGAAAAAAAACAAAAAACAAAACAAAACAAAAAATGCCATCCCTGTCTCACACCTGTTTTGCTAGATACCATCAACAAATTACATTGATTTCCAAGTTCCACATTAATGGAGTCATCTAATATATGTACTTTTGTGCCTGACTGTTCACCTAGTGGTGCTGGTGAGGCTCATTTGTTGATACTTGACTACCAGCATTTTCTTCTTTTTTGCTATACTTCATTCTATAAAACATCAAGCTTGTTTGTTTTGTTGGACTTTTGGGGGCTATTACAAATATAACTGGTAGAAATGTACATATAAACCTTTTGTCAATGTATTTTCACTTGTGTTGGCTAGATACTGAAGAATATAATTGCTAGGTCACAGGGCACATGCATATTTAACTGCATATGAAGTTAGTTTGCCATACTGTTTTACAACCACTGAGGTGTGTGGGTTCCCTGGGGATTCTAATAGCATTCTAGTTAGGAAGGAAATAGTAGGCCTACATTCCTAGCTTCATTTTGCAGCTCCGCTGACTGGGGTTTAAAAGGCAATCCAAGTTTCCTGTTCCAGTCCATTCAGAGCCTCTGCAATGAATGGCAGAAGCATAACCTGGGAATCACAGGTTGAAGGCCAGAGAGTGAAGCACTAGGTTTACAATTGTGGATGAAGAGAGCAAGGGTGAACTTGAATGATGCTCATGAAGACATTCTTGAGCTGGGAACTTAACACACCAAGTTTCCTGTAACCCTCTAGGGTCATCAACATGTTGAGGGTATAGGGACAACCAAGGTTTAAGCACCTACTGTGATTTACGTACAGATGCCTGAAAGCACTGTCACCAGCCCAGAATGGCAAATCAGATTTAGTCTAGGCTAAGAGCAAGTGAGGGTTAAGTGAGGATAGGAGATCGAAGATTCCCAATCCAGGTTCTGAACTTCAGATCTCTGACAAGGGATGGGTCATAACCAGAACCTTGCCAGTTGGGGTTGCTGGCTAATATCCTAGGTATTTATAGCCACCATTGCTATCCAGCTTAGCCTAATAGCTGTTTATGCATTCTGTGCTTGTGTAAGAAACCATGCTAGGACATGAGAAAGTAGAAATGGAAGATGTAGGCTTTTTAGATTTTATTACAAAAGGAACATGATTTGAGCCCAATTTCCCAGCAAAAGTCACCAACTCCAAGTCTAATTTGGTGAGGGCTTCTCTGGTTGGGGAGCAGGCTGGTAGAAAGAAGAGCCTTTCTTAGACCATTCCACACCTCATCTTCTCTGTCCCTGGATGGGATACCCTACATCTGTAGAAACTGCTTTCAGAGTTGTTCACTGGGCCTCATTGAAGCGGGTCACCATTGTCTTGTGCAGTGTCTCCTTGTAGGATTCTGTTGAGGTGACTCCATAGGAACTGCCCCGGGCACCCAGGCCAGAACCTCGAACTCGTGTTTGGGCCTGCGTAAAGGAAGCAGGTTTTGTCAGGCTGGTAGAGGTGCACTGGGAGTGTTGGGGATAAGAATGGCTTATAGAGAGACTCACCTCAATGGGCGTCACAATGCCCTGTTTCTTTCGGCCCAGACCACTGCCTTCTTTCCAGCCCATGGCCTGGAGCATTCGACTGCCAATGTTGTCACTGCCTAATCCATCCCGAGTGGGCTGTTCAAAGTCCCTGCAAAGGACATCGTATAGTGTTAGTGGTCTGCCACCCGCACCACCCCCCTTACCTGGTACCCAGCCCTGCACTCACACAGAGGCTGTAGATATGCCACCGTACTTCCTCCGTTTGGGCTCTGGTGGCTCAGGGATACCATACTTCTCCCTGCGTTCAGCTGCACGGTCTCGATACTTCATTTGCTATAAATTTACGATGTGAAGATGTTGGAATTGGCTGTTATTTACAGCAAACATAAGCATAAATGGGGTAAGGGGTCATGCAAGTCTCTCTGTCTGGCCTGGTTCTTGGTCCTGAGGGTCAGGACATGATGAAATGAGAACTAGGAAGAAGCCTCATAGTGATAGAGATAACACATGGTTGTCAGGCTATATCTGGCTAAGGATCTTTCAAGTCCCACTGCCTGGAGGGACAGGGACTTGGAGGGGCAGATGGGATGGAGCCAATGAGTGGGTCGCAGCTTACCTCCATGTCATTCTTTTCTAGTGCTTCCAATTCGTTTTCTGACAAGTGGGCTCGCCGATGAATCTCAAGGTTTTGCTGTAAAGAGGAACAGAGTAGAGTAAAGCAATTGGGCTGGACTGGGCTGGGCTAGACACGGGATATCCTACCAACTCTCTGCTCAATCACCTTGTGGAGCCCAGAGAGCTGCTGGTGCCGGATGAGCGCCTCCTTGCTGGGAAACTGGCGGCGGCAGAGCAGACAGGCTAGCTTCTGCCAGTCTGTAAGCTTTTCTTCCCGTTCAGGACCCCCTCGCTCCTGCTCCTCCTCACTGTCACTCTCCCCACTATAGGCTGCCACCAGCCCCCGAGGTGGGCTCTGTAGAGGGTGAAGGTGGGTAGTCAGTCACACCTGCTAAGATCAGGGACCCCTGCCCCCTTTTGCCCTGAAACTTACTGGGCGGTCATCACTGGCCAACTTTGGGAGATCCATGCTGGTGTGCTGTCTTTCAGCTAGTGCTCCCTGAGGTAGAAGAAATAGAAATTCAGAGCTTCACAGAGGACCCTAAAAGGTGGGGTACAGATGGACAGTTACAACACACCTTCTTCTCAAGGATGGCATAGCCTGCATCTGCAGTGGCCGATTCCCGCCTTTCATCATCTCGTAGAGCACTAATAGGCTGGAAGCTGTTTTTGAAGTTTTCTTTTTGCTTGTTGAGACTGCGCGCCCACCGCTCCATGTCCTTGGCAATCTGGGGTTTGAGGGTGGAAGTTAAAGTTTCCAGAATTCCTCAAGCTTAGGTCTCTACTTTCTCACCCACGACCCCTGCAGCAGCAGCCCTTCCTGTTCTGTCTTCAAATCTGTACCTCCTTTGACTTCCCTTCATGATGAAATAAATACTTTCATACCCATATTGCATTTGTTCAGTGATTATCACAGCAACAGAAACCTAAGGCATGTGACATCATGCCACGTTAATGTTTTATGGTTTTCCTGGGGCATGAAACATTTTGAGACTCCCCCAGGTTGTGCAGAGAATATTTATTGCTTGCTTCAATGCCATACCTTTTCTCCACAGAGACTGAGATTCCTTCTAACTTTTCCCTACTAGAAAACCCTGCAGTGTTTCTTCTACTCAACTCCTTATGAGCCTATGAGAATTTCTCTGGGATCAATATACACCCACCACCAGCATGAAAGTTCCCTTTTTAGGACAGAGAAAAGCTGTCAGAGTTTACTCAGATGGTACAAGTCACTTCATGGTGGTAGGTGGTCTTGTTACAGTACCCCCAAAATAGATTTAGCTCAGGAGTACTGTCTATCTGAAATAGTTCCTATCCCTGTCCATGCCCACCCACCACCCCATTTCCTATAGCAGGAGAGAGCAAGAGATGACAGAACATAGATTCCAAACAGTTAGATGATGGTTAGAAATTCACCTGTTGGGCTGTTTTTGTCTTATGCTTCTCTTTCTTCTCTTTTCCCTCCTTTGATGATGCCCCCGTGTCCTTATGTCCATCAGCAGACTGCTCCAAGGCAGGTATGTAGGTCCGCCGCTCCCCATCCCAGTATAGGTACTGCTGACTCTGAGCATTGTAGTAATACTGAGAGAAAGAATGAGGGAGGATGTGTCGGGGTAGCTGCCACAAAACCACACTCCAGTTTTCCCTAGGCTACCTTTCACTTACCTGGGAGTTGGGATCATAGTACAGACCAGTCTGGGGGTCATAGTAGTAGCCAGATGTCTCATCATATTGGTAAGTAGAGACATCAGGAACAGCTGCAGGGAGCAAAGGCAAGGTGGTCGAATTCCTCTCTGTTTAGAGAAGTCCACACCCTTACCCACAGGCTATAGATACTCACGGTACTGGCTGTAGGACTCTGGGACAGTGGGACTGGTGGCCGGTGGTAAGGCAGAGCTGGGATGAGTAGGGCTCTGGAGCTCAGACTTGAGCACAGCAGGTGACATGATGGTATATGACTACTCATGGGCCACATAAGGGAACAGGACTCAGTGTCTGTTAATACCACCCTGCCCACTCAGGATGCACCTTGCCAGCCTACCAACCTCCCAGAGTACCAATACCATCCTCACCTGGCTGTTGGTAGCAGTGCTCTGGACACTGCTCCCCTCAGCTGATTGCGGATAGAGCCCAGGGGCAGCACCAGGCTGGGCTCGAGAGAACGCCTGCAGTGACACAGAGTCTGCCCCAGCCTCAAGGGAGGCCTCAGGACCTGAAAAGAGAAACCACGGAGAATTAATGCCCACGAATGTCAGAGCATATGACAATAGGCCTCGAGGCCCCACAATTAGGCAAGCAATGAGTATGAGGCTCACCTGCTCCAGCTGTGTCCCCTTTGGTCCCAGTCATGCCAGGGCCCTTGGTGTTCTTAAGGTAGCCATGGGCATAGAGGGCATCCGTTCCTTGGCTGCTGCCATAGCCCTCATCCTGTTGGTAGTAACTGTAGTCAACTGGTGGCTCCTCGGGGGCAGCCCAGGCACTCTCTCCACCCTGGGAGGCCTGAGGGGCAGATGAGAGATCATTAGATCAGGAGGGGATATAAATGAAGAAATCTGCTAGAAGCACCTGTCCCACATGTGGAGCTAGGATTTCCACTTGACAGAAAGCATGTAGTCTCAAGTGAAAATCAAGGGGTCCTGGTCACAAGAGAACAATGAAGAAAAGAGAGACTAGAAAAGGGCTACATGCCCAAATGCACCCTAGGCTGACACTGATGAGGTTACATGTGTTACTCCTCATACCAAGCAAGACAGACACCCCCAATCTCTTCCCTTTTGTTTTCCTCTTTCCTCTCTCCCACCTACATGTAGCCCATGCTAGTCTGGAACTCGTGGAAATCCTCCTGACTCTGCCACCACTCCCCACATCAATGCTAGAAATATAGGCAGGCATTATCATACTTTGCTATCCTCTTAGTCTTAACTCTCTTCTACCAAAATTTTCACTTTCCTTTTTTTTTTTTTTTTTTGGTTTTTGAGACAGGACCTCAAATTCATTATAGAGTCAAAGACTGGCCTTCAACACCTGATCCTCTTGCCTCCAACTCATAAGAACTGGAATTACAGGTGTTTACTACCATACCTGGCTCCCAAAGTTTTTAAAAAAATATTTATAAATTCCTTTTTATTCATGGCACATATACTTAAACAGTGCACCACACCCACCCACCCACACTCAAAGAATATGCAACACATTATACCAACTCAGAACAATTTAAAAAAGTTCTACCCAACAGCATAGAGCACTAATTACCAAGACAGGGATGGAGAGATGACTCAGCAGATAAGAACAAGCATTCAAAATTCTAGGTCCAAGGGACCAGACACCCTCTTCTGACTTCTGCAGGCAATGAGCACACATATGGTGCACATGCACAGGTACAGGCAAAACACTCATACACATAAAAACAAGTAAAACCAAATCTTAAGAAAGAAAAAGGTCCAAAAGGTGACTGGGAATGATAGAAAGGATGGAGTGGGAATGGATCACTATCTATAAAGGCAAGGAGGAAAGGTAGGAAGGCCTCTAACAATTGTTATAACATTTTGATAACAAGCCCACTTTGTTGTTTGCAGAAAGAAGACAGAAGGGTTAAGAAAGTCAGATGCCAGGGTGATGGGGGCAGAGGAGGCCAAGTACCTGTGAGATTGCCCACTGGGCAGCAGCAATGGCAGTGCTGGCCACAGAGGCAGCATTGATGCGACTGCCTTCATTGGAGGCCATATCCCTGGGGAGGATAGTAGAAACTGGAAATGAAACAGGGATCCCGAAGGTGGGGGGGCAAGCTGTGAGGGAGCTTAGGTGGGGCTCTGACCTCTTAGAACCCTTGGCAAACTCCACGTTGATGGTCTTGCCATCGATGGTAAGCGGAGGGTGCAGGGCCTGCAGGATCTGTAGCAGCTGGGCTGCTTCCTATGGGTGGAGGGGTGGCAGGGACCGAAGGGTCAGGCCCGGGGAGGCCCCCCGGCTCCATTGCCCCATTTCCAGACTGGGACCGCGGTGAGGATGGGGTAAAGGTCCCCCCTCCCTACCCTGGGGGCCGGGACCATGGTTGCCCGGACCCCCCCCTGTGCCGCCCTCACCACGATGGTGGAGAGCTGGATGAAGGCGAAGCCTCGGTTCAGCTGAGTCTGCTTGTCCTTGATAACACGCACATTGGAAGAGGACAGCACCGCATAGGGTGCTAGGGCCCCG
>JADRCD010096928.1:0-11482 GCA_019843815.1 Montemys delectorum | reverse complement strand
TCTCTCTCTCTCTCTCTCTCTCTCTCTCTCTCTCTCTCTCTCTCTCTGTGTCTGAATTTCTGAGTGTGTGTGTGTGTGTGTGTGTGTGTGTGTGTAATCTGAGTGGATATGTGTGGATATGTGTGTGTGTGTGTGTGTATGTGAAGAAAGCGAATACTATGTGTTGACTTAAAATATCAGCTTCAGATTGATTAGTTGACTTGCAAAGGACAAAATTTTTATATTTGTTCTGCTCAGACAGTGCACTGTATTTTTTTCATGCAACTTAAAGGAAAAATTATTTTATTTATTTTTATTTAATCTTTTATTTATTTACATTCCAGATTTTATTCCCATCCTTCACCCTGTGAATGTTCTATATCCCATTCCTCCTCTCTGCCCCCTGTCTCCATGAGGATGTCCCCACACCCACTCCCCACCCAATCAGACCTCTAAACTCCCTGGGGCCTACAGTCTCTTAAGGGTTAGGTGAATCATCACTAACTGAAGCCAGACCAGGCAATCCTCTGCTGTATATGTGTTTGGGGCTTCATATCAGCAGGTGTATGCTGCCTAGTTGGTGGACCAGTGTCTGAAAGATCTTTGGGGCCCAGGTTAATTGAGACTGTTGGTCTTCCTACAGGATCGCCCTTCTCCTCAGCTTCTTCTAGCCTTTCCCTAATTCAACCACAGAGGTCAGCTGATTCTGTCCATTAGTTGGTTGCAAATATCTGCCTCTGACTCTTTTAGCAGCTTGTTGGATCTTTCGGAGGGCAGTCATGATAGGCCCCTTTTTGTGAGTTCTCCATAGACTTAGTAATAATATCAGGCCTTGGGACCTCCTATTGAGCTGGATCCCACTTTGGGCCTGTCTGTGGACCTTCTTTTCCTCAGGCTGCTTTCCATTTCCACCCTTGCAGTAATTTCAGACAGGAACAATTATGGGTCAAAGTTTTGACTGTGGGATAGAGGTTCCTTAGAAAATTGGAAATTAATCTACCTGAAGACCCAGCAATACCTTTCTTGGAAATATATCCAAAAGATGCCCCACAGAGACACAAGGGCACATGTTCCACTATGTTCATAGCAGCCTTGTTTGTGATAGCCAGAAGTTGGAAAAAAAAACAGATGTCCTGCAACAGAAGAATGGATACAGAAAATGTGGTTCATTTACACAATGGAGTACTGCTCAGCTATTAAGAATGAGTTTTGTAGGCGAATGGATGGAACTAGAAATTTATCATCCTCAGAGAGGTAGCTCAAATGCAAAAGGACATGTATGGTATGTCCTCACTAATAAGTGTATATAAGCCAAAAAAAAAAAAAAAAAAGTACAGAATACCCAAGGTACAGTCCAGAGAAATCAAATAGATCAACAAGCTGAATGGCCCTAATGAGGATGCCTCAGTCCTACTTGGGAAGGAGAAGAAAGCAATCACCAGTGGTGAGGGAGGATGGGAGGGAGGGAGGGAGGGAGGGAGGGACCTGGGAGGAAAAGTGTAGGGGGTGGGGGTAGAGGGGAACCTGAGCTGGTATTGTGTGAGGGAAAAGGATTGAAGCCCTGAGGGCCAGCAGAAAGAATAGAAATAGGCAACCTCAGGAGGTAGAAAGTTGGGTACCCTCCAGAATGTACCAGAGACCTGGGAGGTGAGAGATTCTCAGGACTCAAAGGGAGGGACCTTAAATGAAATGCCTGACAGTTGGGAGAGGGAACTTATAGAGCCACTTCCAGCAGGAGGACAGGGCATCAAGTGAAGGAAGAATTATTCTAAATGAGAAAATTTAGTAGATTTACTGGAAATGTAAAAAGACATTATTTCTAAAACATATTAGTGTGTCAAAAGTTACAATAAATATGATTTGGCTATAAGACAAAAATGAAGTTAATGTTTTTAATATTGTAAAAACTGCTGACTAAAAGCAATACACCACACAGTATATATTTATTGTGCTGAAAGATGAAAAAAGTATGGCAAATATTAAAGTTTATTCTCTCCTATTTGCTTCACTGGAGGACAGAGAATTAATTATCATTCATTGAGTGATTCCCATGTATAATAAAATGTTTACTTATATAAATGTAGCATTTTTCTTGTCTTATGAATATTTTATTTTGAAATTATCTAAACCAATAAAGATAAAACTCATAAATTTATTCCTAACATGATGATAAGATGAATGTGTTATAATCAGTGTTTTCAGAGAAGTCACAGTGCATTCTTAGCCTCATTTTTGCATTTTGTTTTCTAAATATTTTCAAATCAATATGCCATGTTCAACAGAGAGACGCTTTATAAACTACCTATTAATATAAATATATAAAATAATATATATTTGCTTTTTTGTAAAAAGCAAAAGTGACTGAGGTAGTCATTATTTCTTAATAACAGTATTGTTTGATGCCATTATCATATTTTCAGATACCTAAAAAAGGATAACTTATGATCAGTGATCTTGTATGCTAAAGATACATATGACTGAAATGTGCTATCTGAAACATTACCAGTATCAAACTGTATCTAATTAAATACTAAATTTTATATACAGAATTATAAAAATGTTTTAAATTTAATGAGTTGATAAACATGAGTTTTAAATTTAAATAAGTTGACAAAGTCTTCATGAAAGTATATGAAAACAAAAATGATAATTCAGTTAGAGATGGAAAGAATATTTATTGTTAAAGAGACAACATATGCCAAGAGACAAAAATCAGAGCAAATGTCGCAAGCATTAGAAACTTCACAGATAATGATTACAGAAATAATGAGCACAGGAGTCAGGGTACCAGAAACTAAGTTTGGGTTGGACAGATAAAAGTAGCATATAAAAGTATAATCAATCATATATTATTACGTGAGGAAATTTAATTTAATTTATAGAAGCTATGAATTTCTCAGTGAATTGACAAATGATTAATTATACCACATAAAATAATCATTAAGTTTCTATTTTTGTTGGTATTGGGAAAGAAAGATTCATCTATGTATAAATATGTTAAGTTGGTCAGTTAATAAGCAATTGAATTTCTTTAGATATGAGCTATTGAGGATTCTAGATAAAAAAAAAATTAATCAATTGTCTGGAGATGTAGCTTACTGGTAGAGTGCTTGTATAGCATATTTAAGACCATGCTTTCCATTCCCACACAAAATTATTAGGTAACTAAGAATCAATACTACATTTTATAATAGTTTAAACCTGGAGGTATGAATAAAGTTGAAAAGTGAGAAGGAATGCAAATGCTATTTAGAAAGAAAACTACCATGTTACTTTTATCTGGTTTCTTCATTAACTAAATAATAGCTAAAGAAGTCATATGAAGTTTGTTGATTTCTCCTTTTGAAAAATAAAATGATTGTTTTTCTTGAGCACTCTCTAAGTAATAGAATTAGAAAAACAACTAAGTAATAATGAAGGATAATATTGATATGGTTGACGTGAATACAGATTATATGTAGATAAACAACTAAACATAGCTATCAACTTTTTATGCTTGTAACAAAGACAAATAAATGCTTACTTTAAACCCAATTAAATATTAAATACTATGTTTGAGAAAATCTTAAGGAATTACATAGACTTTAAAATTTTAAGGACAAACAAATGGGAAATAATTTTGATATCTTCAAAATAGGTATAGGGGCTCAAAGTGTGGCTTAGTAATATAATCATTTTCTGATGATAATTTGATTCCATATACCATAATAAATACATATATCAATATGTAAATAAATACAAATTATTAATACAGTCTCTACTTTCACAATCCACAACACAGTGTTATAAAGTATAAAAAGGGAATGCTTAACTATATCTTGAACAGGAAGTTTTTTCCCTTTGTATTTTTTTCAGTTTTTTAAAATAGATTTTCTTCTCACATTGCTTATCCTGATTACAGCTTCTCTCAATATAGTTCCTCAATTCCATTAGACCTCTTCTCCCACCCAGATCCACCACTCTTCCTGTCTCCCACTAGAAATCAAACACGGTTCTAAGGGAATATAATATAATATAATATAATATAATATAATATAATATAATATAATATGAAACATATCAGAAGAGAACAAAACAAACAAATGGAAGGCAAAGATAATAAGAAAATGCCCAAGAAACAGATGTATATGCAGAGATCATTCATTTCTACAGTCAAGAACCTCAAAAAGCAATAAACTGGAAATCAAAGAAACTGTAGGGCCAAATAAAGAAATAAAACAAGACTAAAAGTAGCCTAATTAAAAAAAATCCCTGACACATCATGAGACAAGGAACCTCCAAAGATGCCACTGAATTCACTTTTTTTTGTTGGCTATCTACAGCTGGGTACACATTCTTAAGGATCATTTGCTTTATTTGGCTTTAATGAAAAGTTTGTTAAAATTCATTTTAAAGAACACTGCAAATATAGAATTTGAAGAAGTAAGTATAGGAAAATTGCTATCCTATATCAAAGGTAAATCTATACATTAGTAACATAGTTCTATTCTTTGCTGTCATAGTTCAGACAGCAACAAACACCATCTCACAGCATGCTTCTGACCTCTTCAGTGAACCTTAGCCTATGGAACCAATTCAAAGAACTGTCAAATCACTGGCTTGTTTACTTGGTTTTCATTTCCTTTTAAATATTAAAAAGTAAATAGATCTGGATTAAATGTGTTCTTTTTTATGAAAAAAAATGTAAAGATAGTTTGGTAACTCTGGCAAACAAATACTACAAAGCTTGCAATCCTTCAGTACTTTGCCTTGTGACAAAAAAAGGCAATTTGGCTTAGTTTAGTGATCTATTAGACATAAAATCTCTGGACTACTGATAGCACGTATTCCCCTGTGCTCAACCATAGTTTTGTATGAAGATCATGATATTCTTAAATACAAGTAATCTTATAGACAATAAATATATTAGTGTTGTATTTAACATGTGCTAAACATATATGATTGCTGAACTATCATGCATTGTAGTTTTATTCAAAGGTTTGCAGTTCTTGTATGCTTAACCCAAATTACAAAATCATGCTGATCTATTAATATATTTGGCTTCCTATAAGAAGTAAATTATGTTAAATTAAGAGGATTTTCTCTCTGGTGACTGTCTAAGGTGGGACCAGCAAGGAGCTCATAGGCCACAGAAGCAGCAGAGCAGCTGGGAGAGGATTCTTCCTGCTTCCATCTGCACACAGGAGCTGGGGCTGTTCTGCAGCCCTCTGTTCATGGTTTCTGCAAGGGGAGAGCTCTTCTCCAGGGAGTGCTTTGACCCCCGGACTCAGAGGTGAGATCCCCATTTTCTCTGGTGATTGTCTAAGATGGGACCAGCCAGGAGTGCCTGGGCCACAGAAAAAGCAGAGAAGTCCTTCCTGCCTCCATTTGTACCCAGGAGCTGGTGCTGTTCCACAGCCCTCTGTGCAAGGGTCCTGCCAGGAAAGACTTGGTCTTCCAGCTGACACAGGCTTACAGGCCTGCAGGACAAATAAGCTCACTCCAGAGACAGCAAGACCAACTAAGACCAGAGATAACCAGATGGCAAAAGGCAAGCGTTAAGAACCTTACCAAGAGAAACTCAGGCTACATGGCCTCATCAGAACTATGGTCTCCCATAACAGCAAGTCCTAGATACCCCAACACACTGGAAAAGCAAGATTTGGATTTAAAATCACATCTCATGATGCTGATAGAGGACTTTAAGAAAGACCTAAATAACTCCCTTAAAGACATACAGGAAAACAGGTAGAAGACCTTAAAAAGGAAACAAAAATACATTAAAGAATTAAAGGAGAAGACAAGTAAAAGAGTAGAAGCTCTTAAAGAGGAAACACAAAAATCCCTTAAAGAATTACAGTAATACACAGCCAAACAGGTGAAGGAATTGAACAAAGCTATCCAGGATCTAAAAGTGGAAGTAGAACCAATAAAGAAATCACAAAAGGAGACAACTCTGGAGATAAAAACCTCGGAAAGAGGTCAGGAGTGGTAGATCAAAGCATCACCAAAGGAATACAACAAGATAGATAAAGCCTTAGCCAAACTAACCAGAGGGCACACAGACAGTATCCAAATTAACAAAATTAGAAATGAAAAGAGAGACAAAACAACAGAACTTGAGGAAATCCAAAAAAAAAAAAAAAAAAAAAATCATCAGACCCTACTACAAAAGTCTATACTCAACCAAACTGGAAAACTTGGATGAAATGGACAATTTTCTAGACAGATACCAGGTATCAAATTTAAATCTACATCAGATAAATGATCTAAACAGTCCCATAACACCTAAAGAAATAGGAGTCATTAATAGTCTCCCAACCAAAATAAATCCAGGACCAGATGGGTTTAGTGCAGAATTCTATAAGGCCTTCAATGAAGACCTAATACAAATACCCTTCAAACTATTCCTTAAAATAGAAACAGAAGGAACACTACCCAATTTGTTCTATGAAATCACAATTACTTTGAAACCTGAACCACACAAAGAATCACCAAAAAAAGGGAATTTCAGAACAATTTCCATTATGAACATCAATGCAAAAATATTCAATAAAATTCTCACAAACTGAATTCAAGAACACATCAAAACAATCATCCATCATAATCAAGTAGACTTTATACCAGGGATGCAAGGATGGTTCAATAAGGAAATCCATCAACATAATCTACTATATAAACAAACTCAAAGAAGAAAAACATATGATCATTTCATTAGATGCTGAGAAAGCATTTGACAAAATCCAACACTCCTTCATGATAAAAGTATTGGAAAGATCAGGAATTCAAGGCCCATAACTAAACATAGTAAAAACAGTATACAGCAAAACCAGTAGCCAATATCAAAGTAAATAGAGAGAAACTTGAAGCAATCCCACTAAAATCAGGGGCTAGACAAGGCTGCCCACTCTCTTCCTACCTATTCAATATTGTACTTGAAGTCCTAGACAGAGCAATTAGACAACAAAAGGAGGTCAAATGGATACAAATTGGAAAGGAAGAATTCAACTTATCACTATTTGCTGATGATATGATAGTATACTTATGTGACCCCAAAAATTCCACCAGAAAACTCCTAAACCTAATAAACAACTTCAGCAAAGTATCTGGATTCAAAATTCACTCCAATAAATCAGTGGCTTTCCTCTACTCAAAGGATAAACAGGCTGAGAAAGAAATTAGGGAAACAACACCTTTTCACAATAGTCACAAATAATATAAAATATCTTGGTGTGACTCTAACTAAGCAAGTGAAAGATCTATATGACAAGAACTTCAAGTCTCTGAAGAAAGAAATCGAAGACCTCAGAAGATGGAAAGATCTCCCATGTTCATGGATTGGTAGGATTAATAATATACTAAAAATGGCTATCTTGCCAAAAGCAGTCTACAAATTCAATGGAATCCTCATCAAAATTCCAAATCAGTTCTTCATAGAGTTAGGAAGAATAATTTCCAAATTCATCTGGAATAACAAACAAAACAAAACAAAACAAAACAAACAAACAAAAAAAACCCAACAGGATAGTGAAAACTATTCTCAAAAGTAAAAGAACTTCTGGTGGAACCATCATCCCAGACCTCAAGCTATACTATAGAGCAATTGTGATAAAAAACTGCATTGTACTGGTACAGTGAAAGGTAGATCAGTGGAATAGAATTGACCCAGAAATAAACCTACACACCTATTGTCACTTGATCTTTGACAAAGGAGCTAAAACCATCCACTGGAAAAAAAGATAGCATTTTCAAATATGGTGCTGGTTCAAATGGTGGTTAGCATGTAGAAAGCAAATTGATCCATTCTTATCTCCTTGTACAAGGCTCAAGTCCAAGTGGATCAAGGACCTCCACATAAAACCAGATACACTCAAACTAATAGAAAAGAAAGTGGGGAAGAGCCTCAAGCACATAGGAACAGCGGAAATTTTCCTGAACAGAACACCAATGGCTTGTACTGTAAGAACAAGAATAGATAAATCAACCTCATAAAATTGCAAAGCTTCTCTAAGGGAAAGGACACCGTCAATAGAACAAAATGGCAACCAACAGAGTAGGTAAAGGTCTTTAGCAACACTATATCTGATAGAGGGCTCATATCCAATACATACAAAGAACCCAAGAAGTTAGACTCAAAAGAACCAAATAACCCTATTAAAAATGGGGTACAGAGCTAAAACAGAATTCTTAACTGAGGAATACCAAATGGCTGAGAAGTACCTAAAGAAATGTTCAACATCCTTAGTCATCAGGGAAATGCAAATCAAAACAACCCTGAGATTCTACCTCACACCAGTCAGAATGGCTAAGATCAAAAACTCAGGTGACAGCAGATGCTGGTGAGGATGTAGAGAAAGAGGAACACTCCTCCATTGCTGGTGAGATTGCAAGCTGGTAAAACCCCTCTGGAAATTAGTTTGGCGGTTCCTCAGAAAATTGGGCATAGTACTACCTGAAGACCCAGCTATACCACTCCTGGGCATATACCCAGAAGATGCTCCAACATGTAATTAGGACAAATGCTCCACTATGTTCATAGCAGCCTTATTTCTAATAGCCAGAAGCTGGAAACACCCCAGATGTCCTTCTACAAAGGAATATATACAGAAAATACATTTATACAATGGAGTACTACTCAGCTATTAAAAACAATGAATTTACGAAGTTCTTAAGCAAATGGATGGAACTATAAAATATCATCCTGAATAAGGTAATCCATTCACAAAAGAACACATATGGCATGCACTCACTGATAAGTGAAGATTAGCCCAGAAGTTCGGAATACCCAAGATACAATTCCCAGATCCCATGGAGCTCAAGAAGAAGGAAGACCACAGTGTGGATACTTTGTCCTTCTTAGTTGGGGGATCAAAATACCCATGGTAGGAAATACAGAGACAAAGTTTGAGGCAGAAACTGAGTGAAAGGCCATCCAATGACTTTCCCACATAGGGATCAATCCATATACAGTTACCAAACCCATACACTATTATGGATGCCAACAATTGCTTGCTGACATGAGCCTGATATATCTGTCTCCTGAGAGGCTCTGCCAGTGCCTGACAAATATAGAAGTGGATGCTCACAACCATCAATGGGACTCAGCACAAAGTCTCCAGTGAAGGAGTTGAGAAAGGACTGAAGGAGCTGCACGGGGTTTGTAGCCTCATAGGGAGAACAACAATATGAACTAACTAGTACCCGCTAAGTTCCCAGGGACTCAACCACCAAGCAAAGAGTACACATGGTGGGACCTATGGCTCCAGCTGCATACATAGTAGAGGATGGCCTTGTGGTCAAACCTCAATGAGAGGTTTGGCCCTTGTTCTCATAAAAGCTTGATGTCCCAGTGTAGAGGAATGCCAGGACAGGGAAGTGCGAGCAGGTGGGTTACTGAGCAGGGAGAGGGAGAATGGGATGAGGGGTTTCAGAGGGAATAAAATTTGCAATGTAAATAAAGAAAACATCTAATGAAATCTAATAAAATTTAACATCTAATAATAATACAACAGTAACAATAACATCTAATAAAAATTTTATTTACTATGGAAGTTGTTAGATACTCATCATCTTCTTAGAAGTGGAATGGGAGTACTGTCAAGAGTACACATGAACTATTGTCAAAAGGTCTTAATTTAATAAAACATCTTTAAATGCAAAAAAGAAGATGATGAATTTATAGATACAGATATTTGGGGGACTATGGTTTGGGAAATAGAATGAAATGTGTTCATATGATTCATTGAAATAAAGGGGAAGATGAAGAAAGCTTTAGAAACAATCATACTAAAGTGAGGCACAGGATAATAAAGATTCCTCCATTTTTTGCTCCATAATATCATATGTTTCCTTAATTCAGTAACCCGTGTGTGGAAGTACACATCATTATGTTAAGCAAGATAGTGAAATAATTTGTCTACAGAAAGGCAAATACTGGAAATTCATGATCTCACTCATATTTGGATAGTGAAAATGTTGATCATATAGAAGCTGAGAGCTTAGAGAACTGTGTTAAGGTGTAGGGATTCCTTGATTAAGCAGACATGAACAAGATTCCCTGGCTTGCTATTGTATAGCAGGGAAAGGCAGATAATAATCATATAACGTACAAATGTAGAACCTAGAATTATGTATTTGAAATATTTTATAATATTAAATGGCAAATATTTGAGGTGGTAAATATTCAAATAGATTTAAATATGAGATAATATTTACATGCATTGAAACATTATATAGTACCCCAATAATGCCTACAAGTTTATATTCTTATTTATCAGGCAAGAAATAATCTTGAAAATAAAATTAAAGCCATTAACAAAAGTAACAAAAAAGTTTTTTAGAATTGTTCTTTAACAACTAAGACATCATTTAGAGTAATGATAATGCTCAAATACTTGAAGCAAATTTCCATGCTGATGAGTCTTCATTTTCAGTTGAAAGATTGCTGGTGATAGAAGACTACGGGAAATCAATTCACTCTCAGTGTAGTATAAGTTAAAGAAGTGTAGAGGGATATCTGGCAACAACAAGTAATGAAAGAGTGCTAGGAAACTTCTATGGCAGGGCTTAGAGAGAGGAAAGGGAAGGTACATGATGTAATTACAGTGCAAAAATGAAAGAAATAATTAAAACCAAAATAGTCATTTTTGTTTCATGCATATTTCATTGAAACATTATATAAAACAAGCACTCATATAGTAAAAGAAATATAAATTTCATAACATGTCTTCCATATATTCCTCTTTAGGAAATTCATAAAATACTAAGGAAGTAAGACCACATCAACTAATTAAAAAAAGACTCTTCCTCTTTTTAAATAATGTGGATGGTTTGTTTAGCTTGGTGAGGAACAATATAGCAAACATGCTGGCATGACATTGGAGCAGCAGATGGAAGCTTATGTCTTATCCACGTGCAGGAGGCAAAAACTGATAGAGAGATATATGAACAACCTGGGATTTTGAAGCCTCAACATTCATGTTCAGGGACAAGGACATTATTCCTCCAACAATGCCATACTTCCTTATCCTCCCTTGGTAAGGATAAACATTCAAACATATGCACTTATGAAGTATAGTCTCATTAAAACCACCACACCATTTTAACCCATTTTATACTACATTTTATGTGATATATAGTATAAATGTGGTTTTGTTTTTAATTTTTTTTATTTTTGTTTTATGTTTCTATGCGTCTAATCCAGGGGTTTATGTGTACTAGGAAAGTATCCTACAAATTTGTTCCATCCTTATACAAATAGAGAGGTACCATTTTAAAGAACATAGTTACAAAAGTTTCTTGTGGTACATCTACACAATGGAGTACTACTCAGCTATTAAAAACAATGAATTTATAAAATTCTTAGGGAAATGGATGGATCTGGAGAGTATCATCCTGAGTGAGGTAACCCAATCACAAAAGATCACACATGGTATGCATTCTCTGATAAGTGGTTATTAGCCCAGAAGTTTGGAATATAGGAAGAATGACCCACAAACCACAAGAAACTTAAGAAGAAGGAAGA